>JARFNZ010138047.1:0-10704 GCA_031763405.1 Balanus nubilus
CGGTTCGCGGAATCGGCGGAATAACCTGGTAACCTGGAAAGAAAGGAGTTTCCAACGCCAACAGCCTCACAGAGAAGGCAGTGTGCATTGTCACGGGATGTTTGGCGATGAAACTCATCCTAGCCGGGTTGGAGTGGTGCTCGGGGACCGCCGTTGATTTGATTGACCCTGACTGTGACGCCAGCGGCGGCGGCGGCGGCGGCAGACAAGGTCACCAGCGGACCCTGGGATGCTCCCAGACCTGCCTGACCCCTGGTGATATCACACGCCCAGTCACACCCGGCCTTCGTGGATGGAAGGCCCCCGGATCTGTCCATCCAACCGGTGTGATACCACAGCCATTGTCACCCACGAACTAACGGTGCCATGTCTAAAGTCCCAACAAGCTCTTCGTTGTTGAATTCTATAATTCTTCTGCCTATGGGCTATGGGAGTTGTGTAGCCAATGGCTGAATCGTTCAGGTCATTCCGTGTCGCATGTATTTCTTTCACCCGCTGGGACAGATGCCGCCGCTCGTGACTGTCGTGTTAGTTCCAAATCACCTCTCAGATGAGTGGAGCGGGTGACAAGCGGCCTCGACCCGACAAGAGATCGACCCGGCTGAGAGGCCGTGTGCCGCCCGGCCGGGCTGCGTTCCATCGTCTGGGTGCGCATCCGGTGATATGTTTGCTGCTCCAACAGTATCTAAGTTCATTCCTAGGTTCTTTTTTTAGAGTAGAACCCGTATGGTATAATGTCAGTCCTTCTCCTGGTCCAAATTTATTCACCGAGTACTTTCGCCGCCTTGTCTATCTCTGTGCCCTCTCCCTCCCCGCCTCCCCGCCTCCTTCCCTCACTCCCTCCCCCCATCATCATCCCTCTCCCTCCCTCCCTCCTGTCAGCTCCCCATCTCCTCCCACCGGTCGGATGTCGGCGGCTGCCAGAGTCCAGAATATTGTCCCGCGGCTGTTGTATTTCATTTCCTCCGTTGTCGCTGGTGGCTCTCTGGTGGCTCTCTGGTGTCTTTGGCTCTCCGTGCCGTCTCCGTGATCCGGGGAATGGTGTCGGGGTGAGCTGGGGTGAGTGGGGAGATGAGCTGGGGTGAGCTGGGGTGAGTGGGGAGATGAGCTGTGGTGAGCTGGGGTGGGTGGGGAGATGAGCTGGGATGAGTGGGGAGATGAGCTGGGGTGAGCTGGGTGAGACTGCAGGTCGCGGCCCAGCTCCTCAGTTCTGCCACCCCTGCCGCGCCTCCTCCCTCCCTCCCTCTCTCTGCCCCTCCACTCTATCCCGGAGCTGCTCTCTACACTGCCTCTCCCTCCCTCTGTCCTGCCTCTACCCTCCACCTCGCTCCTATCCACTGCCGAGCCTCCCTTCTCTGCCTCGCCTCTTCCCTCTGCCTTCTCTCCATACCGGCTGGAGCTCGAATCACGGCTGGGCTGACCTGGGCTGCCGGTGGGCCTCTACCGCCGCCGCCGCCCGACTCTACCCACCCGCCCGCCGCCCGGCGGTTCTCCGCTCTCGGCTGCGGCGGCGGCGGCGGCGGCGGCAGTGGGCGGCCGGGTTCGGCGGCGACCGGAGCCTCGTCGGGTGTACGAGCTGCCGCAGCACAGCTGAGAGGGCGCCGGCCGTGTGTTTGTGTGTGTGTGCTGGTGCGCTCTGTGCGGTGTGCACAGTGAGGTGCACGGTGAGGTGCGGCGTGACGGCGCTGGTTTGCCGCTGAGTGGCGTCGTGGCCTGTGCTGCGTTGCTGCGAGGTCCGGGCGGCGAGGCTGAGGCGGCGTCCCGGTGTCGGAGCGCCAATTGGCGGAGATCGGTACTCGAGTGGCGTCCGGAGTGTTGTTCTGGGTGTGCCGCGACGAGTTGAGAGTGGGGGTTGAAGATGTTGGTGTTGGGAGTGCACTAGAGTGCCGATAGTGGCTTGGAGTGTCGGAGAATGCCGATGAGGTGTTAGGAGAGTGCCGGCCGAGTGCCGCGGGGAGTGGCGGTGGAGTATGAGTGAGCCCGGTGTGGCTGGCCGGTGACCAGAGGTCAGGTCAGGTCGGGTCGGGCGGCCGCCATGGTGCTGACCGGAGGATATGGCGGTCATGTCTCCTACGGGTCACGCGTGGACAGTCTGCTCTACATCATGGTGAGTTTGACTCGCCGCCGCCGACTCATGTGTCACGACTCTGACTCAATGTCAGGGCTCTGACTCACAGTATGGTCAATGTTAGCACTTCTGTTATGTAGATGTCATGTTCTATGTAGTATATAATCCCGGCGGGCGTTTCCGTATTACGCCACCACCACATTACGTATATCACCAGTTAATAATGCATACATGGGGCTGGAACACCCTCTTGCCTCGAGCTGAATGATACCGTTAACCTCCTTTTCCATTCACCTTTTCGCGAATCCTGTGGTTCGAGGGTGAGGGGTCAACTTTATTCATTGGAACCGCCAACTTTCTAGAATTGGAACAGGTCAAGAGTATTATTTATATATTTATTTAGAAACGCTTAAATAAACACTGGTCATACACTGGCCATACATAAGCGAAATTACACTTTCGGTGACTGATAAACCCCGAGTCGTTCCGAATTCTCCTTGATGTCCAAATAGGTAAGATAATAATAAGTGAAATGATTTGCTGTATTCCATCTATTTGGTGTCGATTTAATTGCTTTCAGCTGCCTTGCGATTGTCAATGGACTGAGCTGATGACATGGGTCACCTGCCCGGCCGGAGAGCCAATTCGGTCGGTGAATGGTACTGCCATTGACATCACGGTGACCTGGCGGTGACACGATGCCATTGACCTGGCGGTGAGGCCGTGTAGCGGCTCTGACCCGCCGTCTGGAAGCCCAGACCCGCTGTCTGACCTGGTTCAGACTGTCCGAAGGTTCAGACTCTGAACCTGTATTCATCTGCTCGTGATCATCAGAGCATGTCTGTTTCTGGATGGGGATAACCTCAAGCAGCTGGTGTTTCTGGACGGGGATAACCTCAAGCAGCTGGCTCCATGAGCTAATGCTGACATGCATCAGGGCTACGGCAGTAGTTCAATCTGCACAGATGTGGGAGCGAGGTTTGGTTCTCCAACCAGCGTTTGGTTCTCACTGAGCCAGCCAAGGAGTGGCTCGGATAACCCGCCAGTCGCACAGAGAGCCGCCCCTGGTCCCATCTCACCGCAGAGACGGCGGACTGCGCCGAGCGTGCTGGGAGGAGCGCATTCCGTATGCAGATTGCAGCCTGCGCTGCGGGCTGCCTGTATCCGGGCCCTGCCGGCGCATTGGTGTCAGGAGCGTCTGCCGTGTGTCAGGAGTGTCGGCCGTGTGTCAGGAGTGGTGGCCGTGTTTCAGGAGTGTCTGCCGTGTGGCAGGAGCGTCGGCCGTGTGTCAGGAGCGTCGGCCGTGTGTCAGGAGCGTCTGCCGTGTGTCAGGAGTGTCGGCCGTGTGTCAGGAGTGTCGGCCGTGTGTCAGGAGTGTCGGCCGTGTGTCAGTCAGGAGCGTCTGTCGTGTGTCAGGAGCGTCGGTCGTGTGTCAGGAGCGTCGGTCGTGTGTCAGGAGCGTCGGTCGTGTGTCAGGAGCGTCGGTTGGCTGTCGATCGGGCCGCCGTCATCCTTCAGGATAGCACGGGACCTGGGACATCTCGGCGGGTATCTCCCAGGATGGGCAGGAGTTCCTGGGAACCTGGGACGTCATGAGTTATGTGCTCAGATGTGCGATGGGTGGTGCCGAGAGTCTGATGTTATGGTGTTGTGCTGAAGACAAACAGGAAGATGCCAACCGATGCGGTGTTCTGACATTTTGGGTTGTGTATGGGTTGTTCAGGAGAGGGAGGGGGCTGGTGAAAAGCGGAGTGTCGATTCTGCTATCTATTGGTCGTGCCAAACGCCTGGTTTGGATCAGCCGTGGCTGTATTGGCCAGATGTCGTTCTGGCATGTGTTGATTGGGAGTGGAATCTGACACGGCGTGGGTGGTTTCTGGTTATGCTTTATGTGTGGTATGAATTGGTTGTGTTAGGGGATTGTGTTTGTTGTCTCCTATGGATCGGCTTTGTCTGGACCGGTCTCGAGTCTGCAGTGTTCCGGTATGGATTGGGTGCGTCTGGACCTGCTGGTCTGTAATCCGCATCTGTATATGGTGATCTGGCACGTCTCGATTTTGCCCCAGCACCGGTCAGTAGGGAGGGGGCGGGGGGGGGGGGGTGGCCGGGACCTGCGGCGGCAGTGGGAGGCAGTTTCCCCACAGCTCCGCCCACCACAGCCAGCGGCCGCCGCCCGGCCTCTATGGGTTTGTGTAATCTCGCGTGTTTCTATTCATTGGCCGGACCAATGACAGGGCCGGGTTTGGTAATTCGGGGACCGATTCGGCGCGCCGACCCTGGACCCGCGCCGCTACAACACAACGTCAGCGGTGGTGCGTCGTTAGCCCCGGAATTGTGACGTGTCAGACAGCTGACTGTCGATCGAGTGGTGTGATGAAACGGTGACCCCCAGCCATCGCCCGAGTTTACGTGTGAAGCTGCCTGGAGATGGTTTACATTCACACTTTTCCCCGTCCGACGATTTCAGAATGTCGGGTCGGTGGAAGTTCCGGTAAGCTTCTCTCCCCGCCCGCGGCGCGGAGCTCAGGTCATGACCTTTCTGTGCCAGATGTTGGGTGACGGGAGAAAGCATTAGGCGAGAATGTGGATCGGACGTCTGTCAGCCGGCGTCCGGCTGTCGCCGCTCTTCATGGCTGGTCGCTCGTCTCCCGCTGGTTAATCAGCATACGAGCCGTACCGTTTGACGGAGTCTCCATTGTTCCCTGCCGGCGATAGTGGAAAGGTTTCCAAGAATAGGACGAAAGGGATGGAGGAGACATTGGCGGCGGCTTTTGTTTCCTCCTGTCCGTATGTTGTCGATTGTCGTCGGGAGCCGACTTCCCTTTCCTTTTTTCATTGAACCTCGCTTTCTTGCACTTCGATGTGCACATGGATTTCGGGTAATGTTTGTCTCTGATAGAAATTGATGGCTAGAATGGAAGCTCACATTTGTGATTATGCTTCATATTGGATGACGGAGGACCCCAGTGGGGCCCCAGAGGGTCCCAGTGGGCCTCAGTGGGTTCCGCTGTCGTTAGACGGCGGGATTAGTGTGATGGTGTGAACGGGTCGGTGCCGGGTCACAGGCCGGGCAGCTGCCGTGACCTGGCGACGTCACGTGACGTCACACGCCGTGCCGTGACGTCACGATGAGGTGAGGATCGAGGCCTCGACACCAGCAGCTGCCAGCGTGTCATAAGCACTAGCAGTGATTAACGACGAGTTTTCTTAGCGTAGCGTGCCGGCTGGCTAAGATGGAATGTTTGGTTTGACAAATATCTCTGCTTATTTGAACATCGTCCTGGCGGCGAGTATTTATTGACATTGCGCCTTCATGCCGCTGAAATTCTGCTGGCTCCAACTTGGTCCAGACAAGGAATTAAATTTCGGCGAACTGTCTCCCATGAGAAGCCCCTGATGCAATGCGGAGCACTCGCGCTAGCATCCGTCCTCAGTGACCGCCCCCAGTTGACACGTTTCATCAGCCGGCGACCCGGCCGTCGTCTCGTGTCGTCCAGTGACCTCGGGCATCACAGAGCCCGTAGATTGGCAGACACGAGGGCGGCTCCATCGTCGGAGCTCTATCGGCTCGGTCCTCGCCGCTGGCGCTATCGCCTCCGTCGGCGCTGCTTGTCTGCCGACCGATAGCGGCTGGTCAGCTGATTGGCCGCCCGCCGCTGACCCCCTGCACTGGCGAGTTAACAAGACCCCCTGCCGCTACTCCTCTGCTCCGACGCTGCTACCGCGCCGTCGTGTTGGTGCTCCGCTGCTGCCCTGCTGACCGCACTGCTACTCCGCTGGCAGCTGCCGGCTTCTCCGCTTCTCCGCTTCTCCGCTTCTCCGCTTCTCCGCTTCTCCGCTTCTCCGCTATTCCGCTTCTCCGCTTCTCCGCTATTCCGCTACTCTGCTACTCCGCTACTATGCCACTTCCCTGCCCCACTGCTGTTTCGTTGGCAATCTGGCCGCTGTGGCTGTGGCTGTGGCTGTGGCTGTGGCTGCGGCTGTGGCTGTGGCTGTGGCTGCGACTGTGGCTGCGACTGTGGTTTAGGCTGTGGATGTGACCTGACCGCTCCGTAGCGGGTTTCGCCCGGCCACTCGGTCAGCCCGGTCGGTCGGTCGGCCGGCCGGCTCGCGGTCGTATGCAGAGAGTGGCTTAGTTTCTGCCAGCGGCGGCGGTTCGGCCGGCGGTTCAGCCGGCGGTTCAGCCGGCGGTTCAGCCGGCGGTTCAGTCAGCGGTTCAGCCAGCGGTTCAGCCAGCGGTTCAGCCGGCGGTTCAGCCGGCGGTTCAGCTAGCGGTTCAGCCGGCGTTTCAGCCGGCATTTAAGCGGTTCAGCCGGCGGTTCAGCCGACAGTTCAGTCAGCGGCAATGGCGTCGTCGGCCTGAGATCGTTTTATTGTCGGCGGCGGCGGGAACGGCCGGTGAACTGCTGCCCGAGGCGGAGCGGGTGAATGAATCACAGGCCCTCGGGCAGGACAGGAGGAGGACTGCCGAGGGTACTGCGTCCTGCTGCTGCTGCGGTGCTGCTGCGGTGCTGCTGCGGTGCTGCTGCGGTGCTGGTGCTGTGCTGCTGCTGCTGGTACCACAGGGTCGCCAGCCGGCAACCTTAGCCGCAGTCGCTGACTCTTTTGCAAGCTTAGACGATCACCACCTGATGGGGTGTATTTTTCATACGTAGATCGTTCGGAACAGTTCTGACTATTCCGACACTGAAGGGCTAACTGCGATATTAATAGCAGAGCTGCTCACAGCACGAGTCATAGTCGAGGTGACGACGCTTTTGTAACGCCGCGTGAGAAGAGCTCGTGAATCTTTCCAAGAGGGGTGCCATGAACGAGTCGTTGGAGCTCGGACTACCCCTTTGCAGTTCCCGGTTGAGCCGATGCTGTTAAGTGCTGATTGCATGACCACATCGGTCACGCTTCTTCATCTGAACCTCTCTGAGATTGATCGCTGGAACCCCTGCGAGCTCGTCTCTGAGATGGACCCCTGGAACCTCTGTGAACTCATCTCGGTGGAAATTCGTCTGCCCGTCTCGGCACGTCCCTGTTCCGAGTCCCATTACGTTCCCGTTCGGTTGTATAGTGGGGTCGTTACACCGTCGTGTTGTCTGCCCGATGGTGACCCGCTGGGGGAAATAGCCGGCCGATGAGACCGGCGGGAAACAGATCTGCTCGGCAGGAGGTCGGGTATCGCTGCCATCTTCTCCGCGTCACAGCGGATGACTTCAGTAACGGCTCGGAAGAGCGACTCTGATGAGAAACAATCAACGAGCCCTCTCGTATGTGCGTATCTCGACGCGCCTACGCGCGTGTCTTGACTCCCGTATTAGTGTATCTCATTCTCGACGCTCATATGGGTGTACCTCAGCGCCCATGTCCGAGAAAACACAGCGGCGAGTCTCCCGTGTGTGTTTCGTGACACACAAATTTGTGTAACTCTACACTGTATATCCCGACTCCCATATCTGTTCATCTCGACGCTCTGTGATTGTACGAGTCTGTATTTCGACAATCCGGACCGGGAGGCCTGTTCTCGCGGTCGGACGGCGCAGTAAGTGGATTCCGGCTGTCAACTGAGCGGTGCGCGTGAGCGATCTCCGCCACGCGACACCGGCCTTGACTGATACACCGCACGCGCTGGGTACCCTCGCCGCCGCCGCTGGGCAGCCCCTCGCCGCCGCCGCTGGGTAGCCCCTCGCCGCCGCCGCTGGGGCTGGATCGGCGTACGCTCTTTGGTCATGATGATGATGATTGGGTTCTCGGACGCACCAACTGGCGACTACAACAAGGCTGTGATGGTCATGTCGTACGGCTCCCATAACAGCACAGTTAATGTATCCCGGGGATGTATCGCAATCACTAAGTAGAAGTACCTTGTCTTTCTTTTGTGGCGGCGGCGGCGGCGGCGGCAGCGGCGGCGGACCGCCCTGGAGATAGCGTGCCACGTGTCCTGCCTGTCACTGATAACGACACCTGAGAGGACAGGAGCGGCTATCAGCCCGAACTAACCTCCGAACGACTCTCTGAATGACTCGGGACGACTCGGGACGACTCTCCACCGCCGCCATTCGCCGCCGGCCGCCGCCCGTCATTTGTTTATGAATGGCCGCGGCGGCGCCATTATAGGTGGAATGCGGCCTGGACACTGGGACGCCAGGGCTGGGCCGCGGCGGGCGGGACAGTATCACTTTTGAACATCAGCCTCGCCAGGATTTTTACCAACGAAGGTTGGGTAAGCTGGAGCGAGAACAACTCTGCCTGGTAGACGTAAACTGCTATAAAATGTTTTTACATAAAGTGGTTATATTAACAATGACGGAATTAATGTCGGGGCGGAGATGCAAAGTTTGCAAATTCATTAATCAAATATTTTTCCGACCCCAAAATCACCTTGCTCGTCACTTACCCCTGAGGATTAAGTCGAGGCAGATTTAGGGAGAACAGGTTATCCCCCTGTCCCGCCAGTTAGTGACGCCTCTGCCATGCCGTGCCAACTCTACCGGCGGCTGGCTGTCCTGTCTAACTGGTGTTTGGGGGCGTCATGTCAGGTCCAACTATACCGGCGGCTGGCTGTCCTGTCCAACCGGTGTTTGGGGGCGTCATGTCAGGGTGTCAGACGGCGGATGTGGTCTGCCAAACAAAGACAAAAAAAAGTCAAACCAGCATGTTCCTTTCTCAAACCCCACACTGAAACGTGAAGTCTATCAGACCGATCGAATGATCGTCCTAAAGCTCAATTTTTGACGATTTCCGTAGTACTTATTAGCTGCAAGGTATTGCCTTCGTATTTTCGGAAGAGTTGTTGGTTTGGTGCTATTGTCATGGCGGGTCGGTGCGCTGTGTCGGCGGTGTTAACGGCGTGGTGGTTTGGTGGGCGTGGTCGGCGGTGCTGCTCCGTCGGTTCCGTCACCACCCCGCCCGGCTCCGTCGGTTCCGTCACCACCCCGGCCCGGCCCGTCGGTTCCGTCACCGCCCCGGCCCGGCCCGCCCCGCCCGGCCTCGCCCGGTCCAGCCCGGTGCTGGAACTCCGTGGAAATGGTGTCGGTTGGGGTGGTCCGTCACGCTCTGCAGTGTTGATACCGCCGCCGCCACCGCCACCGCCGCCACCGCCGCCACTGCCGCCACTGCCGCCACCACCGCCACTGCCGCCACCGCCACCGCCACCACCGCCGAGTGACCTCAGCGGTCCCCACCAGACCAGACCAGACCAGCCCGGGTCGGGCCGGCCCGTGTTCTCAGGGGTCACGCGATGGGTGGGGTGGGATTAGGGTGTGTGATGTGGGTAGGGCGGTGAGAAGTGATTAACATATAATGTGACGGGTGTCATGCGGCTGACGTGTGGTGGTCGGGTATGACGTCTGACGGTGGTGACTATTGTGACGGGTGACAGTTGTGTCGGCTGTGATGTGACGGGAGTGAGGGATTTGACAGGTGTGGGAAGTGTGGCGGCTGCAGCCTTTGTGACCGTGTGACTGATACGGCACGGATGTGACGTGTGCTGGGTGTGGCGGGTGCTGGGTGTAACGGGTGACGGATCCGTCACCCCAGCCGACGGGTCTGACCCGTATGACGTATGCCGGGTGTGGCCAGTGTGAGGGAATGAGACGGCGGTGGCTGCAGGTCGTCGCCAGTGTTTGGTAAACATTACACCCCCTCTCTCCGCCCCCCCCCCTCCCGCCCCCTCCTCCCTCTATCCCGAGTGTCGGTGCAGTCGGAGCCAGCGGGAGGCGGCGGCGGCTCTCTCCAAACTAGGCAGCCAATGTCGTGAGGGGCCTGGCGCCCTCTCGGGGACGTTTACATGCGGCTCTCATGCTGGCCAGGCTAGCCAAGCTCGTCTGTCGAGATAGGTCATGCGACGGATGTCCGGTGTTGCGCCATATAACTACTCTGTTGCGGCGCCCTAAAACACAAATAATCATCGTTGGGGAGCTCTGCTGGCTTATCAAGCTTCACACCTCGGTCGTCGTCTCGACTGAAATAGGAGGGGTGATGCAGAAATACATTAACACATTACTTTGCATTTTTTGTTGAATTGCATAAGTAACTGTATTGCATGCTTGATTGCTTGTATATAACCTGAACTGGAAAACGGACAAGGCTGAGTGCGGAACGTGCGGATACTGTTCACGAACACCGATAATATTGGTCTGTGGGAGATATGAGCACGGCAGACCGCTAGTCGACCATCCAGTTCTGGCTCAACTCTGGGAACATTGGTCACGGACTCTGACACCGCCCTAACCCTCGGGCTGCTGTGTTGAGCAACCTGCTTTTCTACGCGGCCGCTCCGTCGGGTCGTGCCTGACTGGCCGGCAGTGACCGGCGGCGGCGGCGGCGGCGGAAAGGGAAACTGGCTCCCCGCTGTGAACCTGCCGCCCGGCCGCCGACCGCCCGACCGACCACTGCCCGATCACAGCCCGACCACTGCCCGATTACAGTCCGACCGCCCGATCACTGCCCGGGGCGCCGCACTGCAGCGAGGCCAATTGTTTGCTGGAGTCTCGACGGACTCGACCGACCGACCGACCCTGTTCGAGCTTCGTCAAACCGACCTGACATGGCCTGAGTTGGCCTGATTTGGACTGACCTGACCTGACCTGACCTGACCTGACCTGACCTGACCTGACCTGACCTGACCTGACCTGACCTGACCTGAC
>JARFNZ010138058.1:0-10703 GCA_031763405.1 Balanus nubilus
CGCGGGTTAACAAGTTTGAAGCACGTCATCAGTATATGATTTCAAACTCATTGATAAAACGACCATATCATTAAAATAATGTTCTTTCTTTCAGCAAACGTAATCGTGAATGTTCCGATAGATGATTAAACTATGCTAATATGACATACCTAAAACCCATGCTATTATATCATCTATGAGTTATGACTAAGCCTAAGTTTTGTTTTCGAACATTTTTCTTTTAAAAGGAGGTTAGTTAATCTTCAGGCCGGCGAATATTCCACCGAACAAAGAAGTCGCTAGATGCGCGAGAAGTCTATATCAACCCCAACCAGGAGTCGGAGTCGGCAAGATTTTAGCGACTCCGACTGCGACTCCGACTCCACAGCCCTGGTCAAGAGTTGCGGTAACTGACGGTATTCATTTTCATTCTGGCGGTGCCGGTGCGGTGCCGGTAATGTTTATTGAGAAAAAGTTTCATCTCTAATTGTGGTGACTTTGTTTAAAGCCCATGCATTTCTGATTACATGCGCGCCAGGCAACAGACGTATTCAATAAGATGGCGATGTTCCTGGAATCTACAAATTAACGTCCAGGCGACATGTATATTGCATAACTACATAGCACTGGTAACCAAACCGCGACCGTTCCATCACGCCGTCACAATATATTATGGCTGCTATGGTCCTAAACTCCAACGAGTTCTGTTTTGATATGATTCCGAGAGCCTCAGTTCGAGAACCTTTAGCAAGAGTTCCCAGCCGAGATGGTCAGAATATGTGGTGAACGAGCGAGCGCCGATGAGCCTTTCGAGGACCAGGTAAAGTTATCGTTGCTTTCCAGTGCGTATTATGGAAATACCCCAATAGGACGCGCATTAATAACTCAAACAAAATAACGGTTAGGGCTGGGAGCATGAAAGCTAGCACATATATTCAGGTCTACTGACCATGGGAAACCATCGTATTAAATTTGGGCACGCTGCGACCGATGGTGCGCCGTCAGCGCGTGCACACGTGTGCCATTGGTTTAACATGGGAAACGAAATAATCAGAAACGGCGAAAACAAAATTCAGACAAAGTGCGTTTGAATCCGGGGCCGACTGCTCGACAACGGGCCTTCACAGCAAATAAAAAAAGCTGCATCATAAGCGGCTCCAGGAGCCCTTTTTGGGAGGCATGTTCGGACGTTTTTGATACCAAAGGCTTGACTTTGCATGGTTAAACACTCGCAGAGGGGTTTTCTTCAAATTGCAAGCCAAAAGAGGTCCTAGTAGACAATTGCAAGGGCTTTCAGATAGCTATTTCGAATTTTCAAAATTATGATTGAAAAGAATCGAAATTTTGAAGAACTACCTTTTTTCTTTACATGAACTTTCAATTTATTTGTTTTAGTCGAATAATCCCTGATGCGTTCACGAGGTATTATACTAGTACACAAATAAATTTCAAGTCGATATCTTAATATTTCATGCCCTGAGGCTAAGCGAAATGCGTGACCTACCATTATAAGTAAATAATGACAAAATAAAATCCTTCCTTATACGCATAGGATCAGTCCAATTATTTCAGTATCATGTCATATTAGACCCTTTTGGATTGCCCAGTTGCAATTTGTGGCCAGTGACCTTCTGAAAGGTCAGTTAAGGTCATCCGAGGCCACGAACACTTGTTTGCAAATAACTCCTCACAGGATAAAGGTAGAGACTCTCAACTGGTGCTTAAGTGTTTGTTTCGTCCAGACGCGTCTTTTGAGATGCAACTTAACTTACCTAGGTTGAATTGACCTTGACCTTGACCTGAGGTCAAATTTTGGGATTGACCTAAACAGGTAAAAATGCTTCGAACCGCCTGAACGAGAAAAACACGATGGTGTCAAAATAAATGTCTTATTTATCATAGAAGTTATTCACGAACAAATTTTGCTGAAAAATTGTTTTTTTGAACTTCGATGACCTCTGGAAGGAGGGGCAAGGGGGACATCCCCTCCCCTTGCCGATCCAGTTTATACTAGATAAAATGAGTTTTTGCTGAACTTTAAAGAATATGTTTATGGCGTTGCATGGAAAGAATCGAGTTTGCAAAAATTTCCGACTGCATCCCCCTCCCGTGGCTGAAAAAGTGCCGCAGCTCCTCCACGTGCATAATATGCTCCCATGCAAGCGGTTGTCACTGAAACATTTGAAACACTCACCAGAAATTATGAACTACGGAAATTATAAACGACGATAGTCAGATGAGTGAGTGAGAAATGAGGCGAGATACCACCCATGAGAGAGACAACTTCCGCTCTGTCCGCTTGATGAAACAGGAGCTACCGTGTCCGTCACCTCATCCAAGGACCCATGGGCATCTCATTCATTTACTCCTCGGGTCCCGGTGGGACACATCAATCGTAGGCCCCGCGGCGCTGTTGGGCCCCGGCTGACCCGCTGACCGGTGTCGCCAGGCCGACTTCCCGGCCGGCCCTGCCACACCGGACGCCGGCTAATTTGTCGCCCGCCCCGCTGTAACAAATGGCTCCACGTCGGGCCAGTGTCGCCTCAAACGCCGCCGACCGGCCGCCGCCGCTCGACCAGACGGATATTGTCGCCCAGAGCTGTCGAAGGCGAGGCGTGGAATCCGCCCCGCGACTCGACGACTCGACAGTTAACATTTGACGGACGCAGCGACGTCGACGACGCACCTAATTAGATGAAGTTTGGACAAGACAATGAGCTATCTCAGAGCCTTCACGAGCAGAAACACTTGATCCATTCTTGGAAACAGGGCTCGGCTTGGTGCTTAGAATCCACCATCTGCAACTTCCAAGATCTTCCGCCAAGACTGATTCTCATCATTCTCAGTTCTGCTGTCAGACGCAGACGCCAGCATACCACATGGCGCCGAAACGGCTCGCAGCGATGTGACGTCACTGTCTGACCCTCGGGAGCAGCGCTGTCAGTCACAGACGAGGCGCAGACCGCCTGGCGCCGAAGCCTCTGACGTCACTCCGACGTCGCTGGCGGCAGCCCGGCCGACCGCCAGAGGGCACCGGCCGCGTCCACAAGGCAGGATAGTCGGAGCCTTTTCCAGAATCGAGAGCGGGACAGAGAGTTCGACAGTGCGGCGGGAGGAGGGAGAGCGGTGAGCGCGGGGGAGAGCGATGAGCACGGCTGGAGTAACACCCCGGGGAGACCGCTCTTTGTTTCTGCGCCGCCGGCGCACCGGTCCGGATCGGGGCGCGTTCGAGTGAGGAGAGGAGGACGCCGCGCCGCCGCCCGGCCGACGATGAATATTTTGGGTCGGCTGTTGAGTTGACGCGAAAAACAGTCCACGGTGAGCAAAATTGGAACGCAGGGAGACAACAGATATTTTTGTTAGTGCCTGGGCGTTCGCATTGGTTTCAGTTGACGCCCATTTTCGTTCCTTCTTGAATGGAAATAGATGGGTCAAAGCACGCAGAATTCAGCCCACAGATCGGAACGTTCCAGAGAAGACAATGATGGTAGTATGCAATGTTTTCTGTTTAAATTATTACATACCACGAATCCGATCGTTTATCGCAGCTTTGTCCCTTCCTCGCATGAGAATAAAAAATAAAACATGGCATCGCCATACTATGCATAGTGAATATAGAAGAAGTATATTCCACAACTTAAAACATCCAGAGGAGATAGTTGATGGAGGATCCAGTGTTCCAAGAAACGGGAAATCTATCTCGTCCATATGACTGTATTGACAGAATGAAGAGCGATGAAAAAAGTTAACTGGATGCGATGACACCTAATAAGGAGATATATAGCAAGTATTGGGTAAGTTCTAAATGTTCCCATTGTATATTTAATATTTCTATCTTCACCATAAGATTTTTGTCAAACAGTATTGGCGGTCTGGCTCAACATAAGCAAACACATATTTGCTATTTACAAGAGAGTATTTGTCGGTTTAACGCCACTTTATCTGTTCAACGGGACATGTTGGTAATACCACAGCCCACTTCTGGAAGAATGGTTTCACGCCGACCCGATCTAATCTTAACACACAAAGCCGTAAGAATACCCGAACATTGTTTGGTCTTATAGCATACAAAAAGCTGACCCGGCTCTAAGCGCTGCTCAGAAGAAGGTAGCTGCTGGCGCGGCTGCCTTTTGCATCATACATAGACCTGTGATGGAACGTGCCGTCCCGCTCCTGTGGCGGCAGAGAGGGCGCTGTGGTCAATCTCGGCCCTCCGCAGGGAGATCGGACATCGATCGCGGCGTTAAACGCTGACACTGCCACCATACCGCCGTCCCGACACCGCTGTGCCCGTCCCAGCCGCCGTGTTTTGCGGCCACCACCGCTCCTGAAACTTTAATCCCGCCGCCGGCCGGCCAGAGGAAACACCTCGAGAGGAAACACCAGAGGAAACACCTCGAGAGCTGCCAAAGCGCGGGATTCTCCAGTTTCGAGTACCTAAGCGGAGAGACTTGTTGTTGGCACGCAGTTTGATGGATTGTCGAAATGACCGAAACTGCTGGCTGAAAGGAGCGACTGCTGTTGAGAGATAGGAAGTTCTTCATTGGAAAAGTCCGCACAAATTTAAGGTGATGTGAGAAAGGTGTTGACAATATCGTTGCACTCTGAAGCATTTTGGGGCATGACTTTTACATAAACGAGCACACTCCATTGCATACATTTAGTGCTTCCAGTCAGCCTGCAAACATGCATACATAATGGAAAAATAGTGAACATCAGGAATGTTTTGCACGAAATAGTACTATAATAGTTATCTATTAGTACTATAAATAGTACTATAGGTGCCTACCATACGGTGCGGTAACCGCAAAAACAACACAGATAAGCGTGTGCAATGAGCAGGGCGACCATCATGCTCTCTTCATTCCTTACGCTGCCAGAGAGCAGTGAGTGGCAGTGCTACAAGTGTCGAAATATATTTAACGAATCCCTGTCAGTGTTTGGGTATTCCTGTGATGGACAATACCAACTCTTACGAAAAGTAAAACCGTTTCCGATGAAGTACCCGTCTGAAGTTGGCAGATACCACCTAATCCTCTTAGAGGCTGAGGCAACAACTTTAACGCGGCTCTTGGAACTTGAACAAGTACAATTTACCAAGACTGACATCCTGAAGATTTCAGGTGAAAGGTCAGCACCGTGGTGTTGCTGAAAATAAATTTGGATAACACTTCATGCCCCAGTAACTTTAAATGAAACGTCACGTTCAGTGAACGTATTGGACTTGTTAACTATTGATAGTCTTGTCCACATCGCAACGTAAGTGCAAAGTCATTATTCCATTAAATAAAATACACGCAAATGACGGTCTAAGTTTGTGTTGATCCCTTGTTATCCTTTGCACTTTATCCTTTGGAATATAAGCATGAATACATCACACATGTTTACGTTTTCCACTTTTCCTATCATCCTTATCATTGCATATACAGAGTGTGCGTGTGAAGTTAGCAGCACCTCAATATTCAGCAGATATCCGAAGAATCGACAACCCTTCGATTTGCTAAAAATTAGCATACAGGTAGCGGATAACCTCCTTCACATTCATCTGGAAGCATTTTGCGATGCATCCTTTCGTGTAGCCGCTAGATGCCAAATGGATATCCTGGTGAAAATCAACGATACCTTCGAATTCGCTTACCTGTAGTTCGCAGATAGCGGACGCCCCATTCCCCTAGAAAGACTTTGCGATGCATCTCATAGTTTAGCCACTAGATCCCAAAGAGATGTCAGTATGAAATCGATAATCCGTTCGATTTCGCTCAAATTCGATTAACTATAAGATGATGGCCTACAAAACTATCTCCCCCCCAAAAAAAAAAATGTGCGATACATCCCATAGCTTAGCGTCTAGAGGAAAAATAGAGGTATGGACAGATATTCAGCATATCCTCTATTTTAATATCTAGACGTTATATAGTAAACGAGCAGTTGCAAATTCTTTGACCCGTGCCGTGCCGCACCGCCGCGCCGCCCGCAGCGTCGTCGTTTGTTGCACGCGTGTTCGGGCATCAATTGCGCATACTGTGTGAGAGCTTTGACTCCAGGTCACCAAAGGTCAGGTCACCAGGTCAGATCACGTGACCCGACCTCCTAAAAAGTTTGAGGTTGTGAGCTGCAGGGTTCGGTTTTGGTTGGTTTGTGGATGAAGCACCATATCCTCTTGGGACCAAGTGCTACTTGGAACTCTCACCTTGTTCCGAGGGTTGTTATATGGGTGCCGGTCGACTTTTTCAGAGGCCCGCCCAAAGATTTGAGCCCGGGTCACCGGCACAGAGGACAAGCATCTTACCTCTGCGCCAGATTGCTCCCCGTGAGTTAGAGGGGGGCATCGAAACGCCTCCATTTCCCCCTCCCCCGTCACGAGGCGGCTGGCGCCGTGCACCGGCACGGCGCGGGTTAAGGGATGTGTTTTTCAAGGCCGCCACCTGCCAGTGTACCAAATTTGGGTGAAATTGAAGGAGTCTACGATTTGTCAAATATATGCCGAATATCTGCCCAGAAATATGTTTTTACTTACAGGCGCAAAAGGATGTAACGCAACGCAACATTTTTTCGGGGAATGTTTACAGGCTGTCAGCTATCAGCTATTAGCTACCTATGTACCAAGTCTGAGCGAAATTGAGGGTTGCTGATTTTTCTGATGCCGTCCTGATTTTTTACTGATTTTTTTTTACAGACAGGTTGCTGATTTTTTAAAGAATATTTTTTAAATATCGGAGATTCGATCTCTAGACACTATATTGGGTGCTGCACAACACGATTTAGGAAAGTATTCTGCAGACCATAAGCTACCTGTGTACCGAAATTTAACGAAATGGAAGGGGTCGTTACCTTTTCGAATATCTGCTGAATATCTATCCAGATCTCTGTTTTGACTTCTAGGTGTTGGACTACGTAATGCATTACAAAGTCGTTTTAGGGAGTGTTTTGAAAGTCATCAGCTACCAGTGCACTATGTAATGGTAGAGTTCATCTTACCAGTGCACTATGTAGAGTTCATCTTAGTACCATCTCTTCAACGGTGTTTAGATATCACCTGGTGACCTGCTTGTGTTTGTGGCTGTTTGTGGCCCTTTCAATTTTGTAAACTTTACGTTTCGGCTTCGTTTGCTCTACGTTACGTTTACTTTTCTGCCAGTGAGTACCGGACCTTAGCCGTTTTGGTAATTACCAATGTATTAGCTGCGAAAATAACTTATGCATGCAATTTGAATTGATATGTAAATGCTCGTGTTGCATCTGAATTTCAGTTTAACAAAGTAAAAAATACACAGTTATTCAATTCCAGTTAAACTGCTTGATAGTCGCAATAACAGAAATGATTTTGTTTTGTGACAGCCAAGCAAAAAGTCATAATGCCAGCATTTGAGCAGTAGCTTTGCACACATAAATGGACAACATTCCTTTCAGGCTAAATTGCATTCCAAGTACCAACACTAAATGCCTCAATTCAACGTCGTGGAAGCCGGCAAAAATTACAATCGTTTGTTTTAAACCGCACAACTGTTTGTTAACTTCAGGGCACTGTGATGTGACATGGCAGTGTGACTGCAGCGTGCCGGCGGAGTCCTGCCTGATAGACCGGCCCGCAGTGCACCTCACCTGACCGGGGACCGTGCCCACTGATATTTTCGGGGACCGCGCCCACCGATGTGACGTATGGGGGGGGGGGGAGGGGGGCTAAGCAGCGAAGTCGAAGACAGTCACCATATAGTGACCGGTGTGTGCGGACCGAACGGCGGTTACGAACATAACAAAGTTCTATCAGTGGTCTTCTTTCCTCATTATATTTTCATCGTGTTACAAGGCAGTGTACAGATCTATCTGGATGCTATGAACTCTGTATGAGTGTACATACATATGTGTGAAGTAAGCAGCAGTTCGATATATTCAGCAGATATTCGGAAAATCAACGACCCCTTCGATTTCGCTCCACTTTACATAGTACATAGCATATCGTACAATATTGGCGCCGTATAGCCCTGCAGCAGTGGCGCCCTTAAGCCCAAATCATCACCATTACATAGTGCACTGTGCAGTGTTAACGTTTGCTTTACGTTACGTTTTCTTTTCGCTCAATAAGTACCGGGCCTAAGTAGCAATGGCTACTGAGCATTAAAGTATTCTCTTCGAACTTTCGAGACATTTCGAAGCGAAATCCTATCTTGCGGAAATAAAGGCCGATCTGTTTCCACTTTTATCAATCACTATTGTAAATAAGCTTTCTTCCGAAGCATTCACACAACTATTTATTATTGTTGTCTTTTGAACGTTCGCCCTTGTGAAGTCATCAATACAAATAAAGCTCAGCAGAAGGGAAGAACTACTGACTTATGAACGTTGCAATCATCGACTCTGAACATCGTTTGTTTTCGTTTCCGTTCAACCGGTAGAAAAATCCGTCAATCAGGTTTATCTAAACTCCATTTGGTCAAGCAGCTGAAGCAAACGGGTACGGTCGAAGACACTTTTGAGATTCGTGTTTCTCGTCCTCGCGGTGCAGCTCAACTTCTGGTATTTGCGGCCGTAATGGGCTGCTGCTCGGCTGGCTCGCGGCGGAATGTGACGTGCGCCCATACATTTAGTTTATGACCCTTTCCGGAAAGGCAGTCATGAGCGCAAACGCCGCCCTGAAATGTGAATGTCGAGCCTTAAACGTTTTGCGGAATATCATAATGTCGGAACTCAGAAGTTCATTTAGAGGATCCCGGAGCTCCTGAATATCACGACCGTCTCCCAGTGCAGTCAGCGGCATATTGTTAAAGGGAATTATATAAGGACAAACAACGTTTGTTGAAGTGATGGGTGTTAGACATACACAAGATTTGATTCCGTTCAGGACCGTGCGTTAGGTTGAGGCTGTTTCAAGTGCACAAGTCCTTCTTGTGCTTGTTGATAATAGCACACCTTGTTTTCATCTTGTTATAGGTATCCCAATCCAAATATACCTATTTCTTTAGGTAATGGGTTACCATACATAAGATACGTTAGATATATCGGCCGACGCCTCCAGCCTCAGAGCCACTCCCAGCCCCAGTCTCAGAGCCACTCCCAGCCCCAGTCTCAGAGTCACTCCCAGCCCCAGTCTCAGAGCCACTCCCAGCCCAGTCTCAGAGCCACTCCCAACGCAGCTTCAGGCTCAGTCCCAGCCCAGTATCAGAGCCACTCCCAGCCCCAGTCTCAGAGACACTCCCAGCCCAGTCTGAGCCCCAGTCTCAGAGCCAATCCCAGCCCCAGTCTCAGGCTCAGTCCCAGCCCAGTATCAGAGCCACTCCCAGCTCAGTCTCAGACCCACTCCCAGCTCAGTCTCAGTGTTAGTCCCAGCCTAGTCTCAAACTCCCAGCCCCAGTCTCAGTAACCGTCTCAGTCCCAGTCTCTATGGAGCTATATACGATAACTCGTTGGAACAACCAGCAATACATCTTTGCCACTCTCCAGCTGGCCTGTCCAAGTGATATCACCCTGCAGGCCGACCATGGGTCGGCGAATTCAGATACGCTATGCTTTCCGACTGCATAGCTAGAGCCCCGGGTTGGGGGTCTGGAATCAAATCTCCTGAGCCTGGCGTTCGGGGTTCGATAGCCGAAGACCGATACCCGGAATCGAATGGCCCGGGGATTGGTGACGGTCCGGGGAGGTCCAGGGAGACGAAACAGACTGCCGCCGATGACGACAGCAAAAACCGCGGCCGGGGGCCGGGCGGCCGGCTGCGGGCGCCACTCGCTGACGCCGACGTTTCCTTTCAGTGGTCGTCAACACCGCCGGTCCGGGCGATAAGACGCACAATAGAGATCGGAAAATACGACTTCAGCCTTGAAAGAGTTTTATCGGCGGCGGAAAAACACGCAGAGCAATTGGACAAGCCGGACGGCTATAAAGCTTACGGCCGGCCAAATCAGCCGTGATGAGACGACGAAAATAAAAGTATTGCAAAGACGGAAGCATTTTTGAAGACGACTTTTTCCAACATTGTGATATTGGTGTCATAATCCGATAGATGGGACCATCTGGTATTAAAAGAAATGGTTATAACGTAGTTCACGTTCGTTAACAAATGTGCTTCGCGGTCGAATGTCATTGCGATTGCAAAAAGAAATAAGGTTGTGACAAGTCTCACTTATTTAAACATGTCCACACATAAACACAGTCAACAAACTGCATCCAGAAAGCCTTTAATTGGAATATTGCAAAGAAACAGGAGAAAATACATGATAAATCTAAGTTAGCTTCCAATTAACGTCCTTATGTGCGTTCAGGCAAAACACCCATCTCTTCTGAAGAGCACAACAGCCACACACAACGACCGTGCACGCGCTGATAGGGCCCCATCGTCGAGAGGGTCATCCCTGCCGGGACGGAGGGGGCCTAACGAGAGATGCAAACAATAACGGTTGAACCATTTATCGACTTGCGTGAGTGGTGCGGTCATTAGCGTCACAAGCAATCCCCGCGGAAACCGTACACAGAGTATTGACCCCAAGGACCTGGGCCGGCTAGTCCGCATAGCAAAGTGGTCAAAATCAATAACTGTCTGAGTAGTCCCCGATTCCGATCGATAAAAAGCCATGTAAATACCTCAGCAACTAGAGTTGTCCTGGAGAAATGTAGGTATGACTTAAAGGGAGTGTGTCTACTGTTTTGTATCGTCCAAAACATTTTTCCTACAATCAGTAGCTATTGTTTTCACGTTTGAATGAAATAAAAGTCCTAGATAAGCCTCAAAT
>JARFNZ010138069.1:0-12499 GCA_031763405.1 Balanus nubilus
TTTGGCCCCCCCCCCCCTCCAGTGCGCTGAATTCTGAGACCCCCTCCACAGCGCGTGTTAATGTTTGTCTGTAATGCGTAACATACAAGAACATGTTATTTAGTGTTTAAGCGCTATTTTCAAATCCATTGTTTGTTAATTGTTAGTTAAGGTGAGGCAAGACAAGGTAAATTGTAAACTGTAACGGGTAAGAGCATTCTACCAATATTGGGTATTATTTTTTAATAATGAGAGCTTTGTCTTAGTTTTTGTTTATTTTAGTAGTCTTAGTTTTAGTTTTAGATATAATAATTATTATATTGTTTCCAAACACCAGTTGTTTCCAAATTTATCTTTTCAGGTTAACAACATCCCAATCCTCAAGTTGATTTTTAATTTCGACTGTTTGTATTGTAAGTCTTGCCATTTTAACCCAGTCGACATCAAGTGAATTTAATACATCTGTAACTTCTGGGCCCGGCAATTAGTTAATCGTGTTCCTCGCATGTTTCCTGTATTGTTATATGGTGGTCCAAAGCGGGAAAGTACTAACACCCTCGGCTCATCGAACTCAGACATGGCTGGCCCAGATTAATTGTCTGGCTTTGGGCAGGCAGCCCTCATCCTTCAGCTCCGCGAATAACTCTGGGCGGTAATTTATTACTGATACGTGACCGTTTCGTTAAGCGTCGCTGTGAGAAATCAGTCATATCTCTTTTGAAGCATTCAGGTTTGATTTCAGAATTAGAATGACACTTAAGAGCCGGTCTGTTAAATCTCTTTCCGTCTGACACATTGGGGCTGGCGGGTCTGCGGCTTGCGGTGCTCCTGTCAGCATGCTTAATGCACGGTCATGCACGTTGCCTAGCAACGCAGCACCGCTAAATGGATGTTCTCTTGCGAAAACTGAGCATCTCATCTCCATGCGTTTCGTGATGACGAAGCTGGGGTCAAAAGCGGCGGGCAGAGTGCTTCGTCTCTGGCGGCGCTCCTGATTAAATTAATCGAAGAATTATGACTGTCAGCGCTTGTTAATTAAACTCCGACCCGGCGACATTTATAACGTAAATCCCAACGACAAAGACGCAGTCGGGAGGCACGCCGGCCGCCGGAGCTGGGGGGCGATTCCCGCTCTGGCCGCGAATCCGGCCGACTATTTCATCTCGGCGACTTTATGAAACTGTTGGCACAATGCCTTGGTGGGCGTCGCGACCAGAATAGCAGGTCGGACGCTGAATGAATGTCGGGATTTCTGGTGCCATCTAAGTGGCCTCGGCCGGATATCGGCCCTCTCTGCCCGAACTGAACGGCTCATCAACGTCTGAGTGACCTGCGACCTTTGATTGGCACGGGCATTGGTAAATCCGAACGACGCTCGTCGCCGCAATGGAATTCGGAAAGCGAAGCTACTGGATACGGAAGCTGCAGCTACGGACTAGATGGACACAGAGCTCTATTTGCATTCGGGCAGGATACCACCGCAGGCTGCATTCAGAAGGCCGACAATGAGACTCCAGGGGCTTGTGGTATAGCGGCTACGGAGTGATCTGCATAATATACTTGATTCCCGCGGGTCGGAATTGCGGGTAATTAGAACACTGTGGCGAGGACGGCTCATCCTCCCATGCAATTACTATGTTTAACTCCAACCAACAGTTCCACGGACCGAATGACTGAACCGTGCCTTTGACGCCATGTGACGCTTCCAACATGTATCGCGAGGTTGAAACCGCGTTGCTGAACCATGCGCGTGTCTTCCTCGTCCCAGGTGTCAACCCGTGCTCGGCGCTGCGCTGCGACGAGTACGAGCGGTGCGAGATCGACCGCGACGGCGTGCCGCGCTGCACGTGCCCCGACACGTGCCAGCCCGTGGTGCGTCCCGTGTGCGCCAGCGACGGCCGCACGTACGACAACACGTGCCGCCTGGAGCTGGAGCGGTGTCGCGGCGGCCGGCCCATGCACGCGCTGCACTACGGCGTCTGTGGTGAGCACCGCACCCGCACCTACACCCGGGGTACAGACGAACTACAAAGCGCACCCACACCCACCCTGGTGCCCTCGGGTTCAGCTGCCCCGCACCGGCACCGGCATCCGCACCCACTAGCAAAGAGAAACAGCAGCACGGGCTCATGCACGATATGTTCGTCATTACAAACTGGGGGTTTATGCATGGTAAAACAGGTGCTCAGGATACCGGGGAAGTGCACCGGCGTATCCAGGGGAGAGCGAACCGACAGTGCCCCCAAACTGATTGAAATTAACGCTGGATTGATACAATACCTGATTTAGGAAATAATATAAGCAGCTTTTACTAGACCAGCTAGTAATAGTTACATACTGAGCAAAACATGATTAGGTGAGTCTTCAAAATTGTGTGACACTTTGAAATTTGCATCCCCCCACAACAACAAAAAATGCCCCTCCTAAACCACCGTTCTGAACCCGCCGCTTGTAAAGCCTAACTTGTGAGTTAGAATGTCCAGCAAGATGTTTTGAAGACTCAAATAATCATGCAGGGACAAGACATGCTCTGGCATTGCATGTAGGTACATGCATATAAGTACCACATATTTTTACGATAGACGAAATCATGCCATGTGCCAATGTTGGCCACTTGAAATGCACTCCCTGTCGCCTTCACATATGATGACGCGAGGCCACACTTCCGCTGGCTCTGTGGCTTTGAAACTGGAAAATATTATTTCCGATCGGTTTAGTATGTATAGGTCCATCTTCCCCGGGCGTCATTTCCGGGTCTTGTTAAGATGGTCCTTAGGTCGGTCTATTTCTAGTGTGTCAGCAGAGTATCACAAAGGTTTGATCTCAACTGCACCGCCAGTGGGCGACTTGTCGATGAGGTGCTCGAGTTACGTTGATGCAAGTTGATAGGCTCTAGCGGGAAGCATCAGTACGAATTTGTGTTGGTTTACGATGACGTTTTTTAATTTTGTGTTTATAATATTGTATGTCAAGTAAAACTCCTCTTGTGAACATATATTTTTTTAGATTTCTTCGATGGCATGAAAATGCTTGCTGAGAGAACGACCAGTTTGGCCAGCTTTGCACTATAAATCTGTGCTGTGCTACGAAGGTGCCTCTAGGTAAGAGCATTGGTGGAGCTTTACAAAAAAGTTGGTGGGACAAAACAACATCCCGACTGATTTCGCTGCATATTTTAGTTAAGTTCATTTTTACGCCAGCATACTTGCAAGATGGGGGTTTCATGTTTTTGATGGGATGACTATTGATGGGATGATGGGATTCTATCGATGGGAAATACTGTTTTTTAGCCAGGCCGCTAAAGTTTAAATCTGGCTAAAGTTCGTGTGATAAAACACAAATTTGGTGGGGGCAATCTCAAATAAGTGTGGCGGTTGCTCAACCAACTGAATAAGAAACTCAGCCCGAGGTAACGAGTATTTAACTACGCGTGTTATGTGAGCTTTGATGACATGTAATGTCATTTGGAATGTCACGAACAACCAATGGTCATTTGTCATTCGTTATTTGTCATTGGTCAGCGTCGTTATGTGTGCGACACAGCCCTAAACACTGTTTAAACTGCTGACGGTCGCTTCCCCCTCTGATTGTGCTGTCATCCAGCGCAAATTTAAGGCGCCGAGTCCCAAATAAATAGCCCAAGGGGTCATATTAGCTCGTTTCTCTCGTATTCGGTACATAAATCTTTGGCGAACTTCACCACAGCTCTGCCACTGCGATTCTGCGGAACTGTGAAAAGCGCGTCTTTTTGGTAGAATTCCGTTCTGTTTCGTTTGCTCTATGCTTGTTTGGTTTAGCTGCGCCTTACTGGGATATTTTAATAGCACGACTTATTGGGGGACTATTCCCCCCCCCCCCCCCCCCTCCCCCTCCTCTGATCTCCACAACTGCTGGGCCGATTAAAAAGGCCAACGGCGTTCGAGAGCCCTGGAAAATTGACTGAAGAACACTCAGTGTTGTTGACCTGAGGTTCAACGATGACGTCACAGGTCAGATCAAAGTCAAATTCTTGACCGTTTTCAGTTGGTGAGTTTGTCGCGGCAAATAACGATATCAAACGCGTAAGCAGCCAATGCATCGGCATGAATCGTGTCCCTCACACTTCCAAGTTCCATTCTAAACCTTTGATGATCATGGGTCAGGACAATGTCACCTGATTTCATGAGGTCAGGAAGGTCAAAGAGATTGGGAGCTGTAATTAATGTTTTGAGGTAGTTTTTTTAAGAACGCGAAATACGACCCTAAACATTTTTTTTTTATCAAAAACGAAGAAAATGGAACATGTGTAGGCTACACATGTTCCATTTTATTCGTTTAAACAGTGTAGTGATGTGTAAAATTGATGTAAAAGGAGGAAACACTGAAAGTTTGGCGACGATTCTCGTATGACTTAAGAAGATACTGTCAAGGAACGGGAGGGGGAGACTAAAAAATAGTTCCCCCTCCCCTAAGCCGCTTGTTAATGCCTTTGGCATTGCCGGGGCATTGCCTATATATAAAAAACAACCTTTCAATATCACTATCCATACTAGCCAGAACATGTAGTAGATCTGTCACTTCGTTTAAATACTGTTTTGCGTCTTATCATTTATGAACATGCACTTAAAAATACTATCACGCTTTACATTCACTATCAATTGTCATATCCTGTCTTCCAATATTTGACAACCTATACTTTCCCCAATTCCGATCGCCACACATTCTTATCAGAGATATCCGGCCACTACGCTTTACCGCATAACGTTTCCCTGTGCGTGGCTCCGAACGATGTGCCATTTTTCTCCTCCACAAAATGAGAATTCTTCTCTGTCTGTGCTGGTGCCAGCGAGATGGGAAATTCGCCACCTTGCCAAACTTCGACGTTGATTAGACAGAGCAAAACTCCACCGACAGAGCCAGCGCCGGCGCCGTGTGGCGGCAGTGTGGGTGTTCTGCCGGCGGCACTTCCCCCCCCCCCCCCCTCCCCCACCTGGGCGTACTTTCGCCGCCGACTCTACGTCATATTTCATCGCCGGACTGCGGTGATTTTGTCGTGAAGTGACGGCGAGGCGCGCGTAAATGGCCTCCCGAGGCCCTGCCGGCGGCACAATAGGCGCCATGCCGACAAAAACGAGCCACTGCGAGCTGATCCCGTCTACGGGCGGGCCGATATTGGCTGTGGGGCGTCAGTCGGCGGACGGTGACACCGCACTGGTCAACACCGGCGGCTCCCTGACGAGGGGGCCGCCGTGAGGTTCCTCTCGGGGGTGAGGTTCCTTCTCGCCATCCTGGCGGTCACAGGGTGTAATCTGGGGAGCAGGGAGGCCGCTATGTCCCCCCGGAACCAACAGTCAGAAGGGAGGACCGGACTGGTGCAGTTCCGCTAGTAGGAACTGAACGCTCAGGAAGCCGGCTCAACACGAAGACACTGCAACCTGCATGGCTGCATAGTGCATACCGGGAAGTATTTATTGCGTGTCATGTGGAAGAATGATTGTTATTAAATGTTGATTGATGGCTAAGCTTTGCCTATTTTCTCCAGCCATGCTCGCCTTGGCAGACCTCTTGTTTGTATCAGCATTCTGTCATCAGCTGTTCTGGCATGCATAAATCATCTGTCATTGCATATATTATATCAAATCTGGACTGTTATAACTGGGCTGAACTACATTTGTCGTGGCTGGGGAGCATGGCGCTGATGAACAACGTTCATTTTTTTTGCAGTAACTAAATCACCGGAATAGTATGTCTGAAATCGTTTTTGGTCGCACAATTTATCAGTCAGAAATTAGTTGTTCGCACATTGCTCATTTTACCACCAGCCACACATGTGATGTCATACAGTGCTGTCATTCATTTATTGAACGGTTGAAGGTGACGGATTATGTAATAAATTAAGCCGTGAGTATTTGATATATTCCCTCAGAACAGACACCAATTCAAAGCCCATCAAATCGGTGTTCATAGCAATATAAATTAAAGTTATCTGGACTCAAACTCGTTTGTCAAGCCTGTGTAGGCGTCGCCTAAAGCCTCGTCTCCATGATAACGACCTGATCCCACTGTCACACCACAGTTCATTTCGAGTCAGTGTACTGACTACTGAGCCAATACAACTCGACCTCCAAGTTGTGCGACCCTCGTGTCCGGTTGGATCATCCATCTGAGCTGCCACGGCTCTGTTGCAGCCCGCTCAGCACGTGTCACATAATGAGACGCTGGGGACGGGCCAACTTGGAGACGCCTGATGGCCGGCCACGAATTGAAGCCGACTCGCCAGTACCGTCGGGAGGCCCAGTCGGGCCCGGTCGGGCCCGCTCGGGGGTCGGGTGCGGAGTGGTCGGGCCGCGCCGGTCGGAGCAGCGGAGTAGGTCGGCATCCAGGCCCGGATTACAGCACACCACTCTGAGCAGATCCACGAAGTCCGGAGATTGGTCAGGGCGCGGCCAACTGGCTCGCTCGCCCCAGTCAACTGCGCCACACTAGTCGGTGGGGATCTGGAGCGGCGCTCGCTGGTGCCGTCTCTGTCAATCTTGAGCTGGTGTTATGTAGTATGAGGCAGGAGGCGTTACGCTGGTCAAAGCTACTAGTAGCACTTTGTGGTGAAATAATGTTTGAAGATAAATAAGTGGAATGTTGGCATTGGAGCCGAGTTAGAACTTAGGACAGGGATGGATCTAAAGACTGTGGTAGTGAGTTTTGGCAGATACCATGCTGCAACACTGCCACCATATGCGGGGTTGGACTTCCTTTGACCTCGTTTGACCTGATTTGATCACCAGTTAACCTCGCCTATAGTTGTGTCACACAGCCACTGTCCTCTGGCGTTAAGCGCAATGTTCATGTTTGATATAACCATTCATGGTAGACAAAATAATGTTGCTAATATGAGTGCCAAGGGCGCATGGTGAACAATTAGTTTATTTTCCACGGATTGTTATGCAAGATCACGTCCGGGATGTCATGTTGGAGCATATCATCCTGCATCAGCTAACCAAAAGTAATGCGCACATTAATTCATCTGCATTGCAGAGTAGCAGCTCCAGTCTATTCATGATACTTTGTCCAGAAAGCAAAGCTGTATTCACAAAAACGTCAGCCAGCCCTCTCTGGTAGGACGGCTCCTTACACATGTTTCGACAACCACCATCTTGATTCGCCACCCGACTGCCAATCACCAGCTACGCTGCTAACCTGCCGCAACAGCTTTACAACAGTTTGGCGCGCCCACTTGGGCCACTTTAGTTTGCGGCATGACCTTAATCAGCGTAAATCAGTTGCGGCGCTGATGCGCTGTAAGTGGCGCCCGTGATCGCCACTGCCGGCCAAATTTACCGATCCATAACTCGTTGTGTTTACAGCCTGGCTGTGGAGTTCCCCGTGGCAAATTAGACGGTATCAGACGGGGGCGGGCCGCTGGCCGCGAAGTTCAGAACCGCCGCCACCGCCGGCCGGCTGCGGACCTATTGACCGGTCATTTTGTCGCACTCAGCACCTCTGTCAGCGGCGACTCGGGCCAAACCGCCACCTCCGGCAGCCCTCTGCCGCAATGGCGCAACATGACAGGCAATAAGCCGGCCGACCACGACACACCATGGATAATTAAAGGGCGCAAATATCCGCCCGCGTGACGTCAGAGCCGTCGAAATCGCGGCAGTTAGGTCTCGGATGTCGCTAGTTTGCCATTATTTATCGCAATGCTGCTGCGCCGCGAGCCGCCCTGAGCGGCGGAGACTCCCGCTCTGGATGAGATAAGGCCCCGGCTTCGATCTATTGCCGCACGGGCGAGCTGCGCGTCATTTTCGAGACGTTAGGAGATGACCGGACCGGCACGTGGCTAACATGTTCTTCGGAGATAGCAGACAGAAGGAAGGTTGTACTTATAAGTTATAGTTACGATATTTGGAAACTTGGGAATGGCCTATTCGTAAACGTATCACACTAGACGTAATGCTGGAAATGGAAATAGTAGTCCCAGGGTCTTCCGAAATAACTGTTTGCATTGCTATTCAGTTCATGCATTCAAGTGTTTGTGGAGCCTAACAACATTGTAAACAAATGTCACTCTAGTGGCTAGTTTAGTCGCCCCGCAATAAATGAGTCTGTGAAGTGTGGAGGCAAGATGTTTTTTGTATTCCCATACAAAGTGGTCTGCTGCTGGACTCCTATGTATTTTTTTTCCGATTGTTTTACAATGGTAAAATGCTATTTCAATAAGTAATAAACATGAAAACAACGTTTCACATTTGCATTACATATTTGCCGAACTTCTATTTGTCGTATTTCAAATAGTGACAACTTCGTGTTGGTATTTTTCGTCGCTGGTGGTTCGCACTATGATCTACTTGTGCTGGCGTTCCTACTTCTCTGCTTCTCATTATCACCTTTCATCGCCTTCCTGCTGTCGAATCTGTGTCACGTGACCTCCCCTCTCCTCCCCGCAGATACTCATGACCAGTGCGCCACCGTTCGCACCGGTGCCCCTACGGAGGGGTGTGTCACATGACCTCGCCTCTCCTTCCCGCAGATACTCATTGCCAGTGCGCCACCGTTTGCACCGGTGCCCCTACGGAGGAGTGTGTCACGTGACCTCGCCTCTCCTTCCCGCAGATACTCATTGCCAGTGCGCCACCGTTTGCACCGGTGCCCCTACGGAGGAGTATGTCACGTGACCTCGCCTCTCTTGCACTGCAGGTACTCAGGACCCGTGCGCCACCCACCAGTGCCCCTACGGAGGGGTGTGCCAGTCAGCCGGGCCCGGCGACGAGCCCCGCTGTGACTGTCCCCAGTGTACCGACGAGTACAGCCCCGTCTGCGCTACAGACGGCACCTCCTACAACAATGAGTGCAAGCTGCGCCTGGAGGCCTGCGAGAAACGCATCGACCTGCGCGTCCAGTACATAGGGCTGTGCAGTAAGTACACCACGTTACCACTCACGTGAGGAGGACCTTAGATGCCATTGATGATTGACAGGTACTGAGACATATGACGGATGGTGGGTGCATGTATTGGAATTAAAACAAAACAGTGAATACGTACGCTTGTGCGCGAAATGTAGAGTATGATCAACTACTAAGCCAGGTTTATAAGATAACACATGCCACAGTCAAAATACAAGTGTGAATGCCACAGTGTGAATAAAGATTATTGCGTAATTGCTACGTAAACGAAGTATTGACTTGTTTGCATTTATCGAAAGGTCTGGCTCGTTGCAACCTCCATCGTGGCTAATATGTATGGTAGCATCTAGCATGACATATGTTAGTTGAATTAAACGTTAAACACGGGTCATCAGAATAACAGCTAATAATGTGCCGCGTATACCTTGCTGTATGTTATTCTCGGTAATTTTGTATAACCAATGATTCCGCATAGTAACTTACATAGGAACTGCGTCTTCCCATGCAAAAGTTAGAGCTCTTTTTTCTAAATGGAGGTGAAGGTGGTGCTGCTTGCACTTACTTACTCATATTCATAGTTAATGTACAGTTGACTAATGCACAGTGGGTAGTGAACAATGAACATTACATTACCCACTCTGTCCTGGTGTCCCGTTTCTAGTGAACTATACAATGACACCAAGCACGGAAGTCGCCATTACACAGCCATTGCCGGGGGACGGTATGTTCTTCCAATGGTGTCTGTCTTTTACTGCATGCCTCTTTTGCACGATTTGTTAAGTTCTTATGTTGCACCTTGCACCGCTTACTCCATTCTCCAATCAGTCCGACCGCCAATGTCAAGCCTCCTCGCTCAAGAAGCGGTTAAACTGCCGGCAGTACCCGGGGCGCAGTTTTTCGCCGCGTCGGGCGTCGGTCGGCGGTCGAGGCGGCAGGGCATTGTGCCTGATTGGCTGGTTGTCGAGCCTGGCCGGGACTGCGGCTCGGCGGCCCGGACAGACTGCAGAATTCGTGTCACGTACGGTGCCGCTTCAGTGGGCTCCCACCGGTCACGGGCTGTCGGGCTGTCGGGCTGTCGGGCTTGCTGACGGACTGACTGGCTGACTGGCTGGCTGGCTGGTTGGCTGACTGGGCTGCCTGGCTGGTTGGTTTGCTGGCTGGCTGGCTGGCTAGCTGGTTGGGCTGCCTGGCTGGTTGGTTTGCTGGCTGGCTGACTGGTGGACTGGCTGGCTGGCTGGCTGGCGAGCTGCTAGGCCTGATGGCTGGCTGGCTGTCTGGCTGGGCTGGCTGGCTGGCTGGCTGGCGAGCTGCTAGGCCTGGCGGCTGGCTGACTGGCGGGCGGGCTGCTAGGCCTGATGGCTGGCTGGCTGGCTGGCTGGCTGGCTGGCTTGCTGGCTGGCGAGCTGCTAGGCCTGATGGCTGGCTGGCTGGCTGGCTTGCTGGCTGGCGAGCTGCTAGGCCTGATGGCTGGCTGGCTGGCTGGCTGGGCTGGCTGGCTGGCTGGCTGGCGATCTGCTAGGCCTGGCGGCTGGCTGGTAGGCCGGACAGCAGGCAGCTGCTGTCTTGGGGAATATATTGAGACGATGAGTATGTCGGAATTCGCCGGTACAGCTGGATGGGGGAGGAGGAAAGGAGGGTCAGGAATATCCCGGATGTCGTTACAGCCTTATACGGGTTAGAGTTACACGGCGAAGAACCTGGATACCCTGTCGGCGAGCCGAGGGTGCTGGTGGCTATCTCCGCAGCTCTAGTGTGGCCTTTTGTCAGGGAGGAATGATTTAAATGCTTCGCTAGCATGTCTGCCCTGTGTGTGCGTGTGCTATCACTGCAGTATCAGCTGTCGACGATGCTTGTTAGGGGACCGGAGAGAACAATAGTCATTCAGATTGGTATTATATTCCTTTGTCTTGGTGTGTTTCCATGGAAACCGCTGTACAGGAAGTTTTTAATAGATTCATCGACTACAGTCACCTGAGAAAAGGAGCAGAATTTTGTCCAATTTGTTAAGTGATCAAAAAATACATTCCTGGCCTTATTTTCAATTCAAAGCTATATATCACTCACGTTTTTGCTTGTAAAGCATGCAACGTTTTTCAAAGTTGAATTATGCATTGCAGATTTGCTCGCTTGTCACTTCTTCTATGTTTATGTTTGTACCAGGGGCGTCGCCACGCAATTTTGAGTGCGGGGGCCAGCCAGGCATATGGAGGAGCCAGCGAGTGGTCTGGGGGTGCGGCGCCATAGGGCTAATGGTGTCCTTTGAAACCTGGGGGGGGGGGGGGGGGGGGCCCCCCCCCCCCCCCCCCCCCCCCCCCCCCCGCCCCCCAGGCCTCCCGGTGGTGACGCCCCTGGTTTGTACCTATCAGTATTTTATATTTTGTTTTGTTTTGTTTGTGTGTTTTCTTAGTTTGTTAGATTTGCCTTCCTTATTTTGTTACGCATTTCATTTTAAGTTTATTTGATGTTGCACCTGCATGAATTGTATAAGTATTAAACAAATGTTATCCAAACTTGCTATGTGTCTCCTGCATAACATGTTGGAACGTCGCAGATTTTGTTTACTCTTTGTCAACTAATTATATATTCATAACAATATCCCAAACGTCAGCAACAGCCAAGAGTTCTTGACAGACTCAAGATGGTCACCGCCTAGTGACAGCATGTTCAACGGAACACCCAATTCGTTTGTTGCTCATGTCAAGCTTGGTTCATTCATGAATCATTCCAGCTGGCATTTGTTGCCACAGTAACAGCTACTGAATAAAATGACGTCTGACTGGGGTGTTCCGTCCGTCCACAGAGGGCTGTGAGAACAAACACTGTCCCCACTACGGCATCTGCGAGAGTCGACACAGTGGAGAGGCAGCGTGCACCTGCCCTCGTACCTGTGTACCGGTGAGTACCGACTCCTGTACCTTCGACCATCGGGTGCAAAGGTACACATCAGGACCTTTGTACCGGTGGCGGGTGCCTGCCGCGGTTATTCGATTTTTAATCTGCCAGCGAAGTATCTACAGATTCTGTTGTATTCGATTTCTCCAACGATTTGTTTCTTTTGAGTCGGAACAAATCCTCAGGGATTAGTTTCGTGTTAGAGCAGTGAAATATAAGTTGGCAGTGATGAAGCTTCTAGGTTTATTGGTTATAGTTTACGTTTTAATGAACTATTTTCAACTGATACATTCCGACAAGATACGAACTCAAATTGTCAAATCAGTAGAGTTGGGCGGATAAAGAATCGACGAAAAGAAACGTGCCGAGCTGAGGGATGTTCTCAGAAAGCCAGCCGTGTCGGTCTGGATTGGACGCTGCCGGTGGCGAAGCGGGGTTTGGGGGGAGGGGAGGTGAGGGAGGTGAGGTCGGAGGCGGGGTAGATGAGGGCGAAAGTGAGGGAGGGAGAAACAGAGGAAAATGTAAGGGTGGGAGGAAGTGAGATAGGAGGGAGGAAGTGATGAAGAGAAGGCATGACACAGAATAGAGTGCGGCAGAGGTATACATAGGGAGCGAGAAAGAAAGGCAGCAGGCAGGTGGGAACGAGAGAGAGGGAGAGGGAGAGGGAGAGTGGGAGAGTGGGAGAGTGGGAGAGTGGGAGAGTGGGAGAGTGGGAGAGTGGGAGAGTGGGAGAGTGGGAGAGTGGGAG
>JARFNZ010138070.1:0-10702 GCA_031763405.1 Balanus nubilus
GGCCAGGTGGGGGAGGGGGAGGGGTGCAAGGTCGCGTAGCCAGGGCGATTGAGACACGCGCTCAATACGGATGACGTCACGGGGTAGTGGTGATTGGGGAAGGTGAGTGGGAGGGATGGGGGTCAGAAGTGAGGGAAGGGGTAGTGAAGGGGAGGGGGAGGAGAGTTGACAAACTGGCGACAATCGAGACAACGCGATTGGCACAAATTTAGCTACCAAAATGCCGTATTAAGTAGATTTTGTGATTTAAACCGAATTCTTTAATCGGCCAAGAAAGCTGTTCGCTGTTACCACTAGTGCTTCAATATTGTAATACTGCACTACTCTATTTGTAATGTTCGTTCTAGTATTTACTGATTAGCGCGACTGCGCGATTATGGCTTGCACGATAACGGCAAAGCAAAGTTCATGTCGCGAGGTTAAGGAGTAAAGAGTGATTTATAGGGTGCTGCTGACAGAGTCAAATGAACAGAATTATGAAGACATGTGGAGCTTAAGCCCCGTCCCTCTCACATAATCCTAGCTTGTTTTTCTAAAGGTGTTAAATCAATCATGAACGAACGCATACATGACAAATACAGGGAATGAATCGAATGAATTATTGAATGAATCGTTTTATTTTGCAGCTTTCATTGCAGGGGAATGAAGTTTAATTGTGAATGCACGGGTATACTCATCAGGACAAAATTGAACGCAACGCCACGTTGAAACTACAGATAAAGCATTAGCAAATGCAATCACATCACCTATGTTAACTAAAACTGGTAACCAGGGACGGCGCCACTGGGTGGGGGGGGGGGGACAGCAGGGCAGCCTACCCCCGCCCCCTAACCGCTAGCTGGGCCCTTTCCGGACATGGACGTTGCATGTTGCATGAAAAGAATAAACTTTAAAATATCTTATACTGCATCCTACTCCCTCTCTGAAGCTCCTAATACAGTAAAATAAGATGTAACACCTACGTGGGAAATGATCGGGGTCATTTGCCAGACTAGGATGGGCCACTTTTTGCCAAGGAACTGCTTTCTGAAAAAGCCACCCCTCGAACCGAAAATGGAGGCGTCGGACCTGCCGGTCACATAAACATAGAAAATGCTCACCACTGGAGATCAATACTGGATGTTCTTGAACTAATAAACAAATGAACTAATTTTCCGGTGGTTGGTGCCGCTGTCCGGTACTTAGTGCACGTATATCCGTTATTACCAAGTCATGACGCCAGCACATCACATTGACGGAATGGATGCATTGCTAATAAGCTGCATTTTTTTCGCCATGTCTCCACGCAAGGATAACAGAATGTCTAATGTGGACATGCCCTTCATGCATATAGGAAGGGCGGGTGAAATAGGTTCCCTGTACAACCGTTACCTAGCGAAACTCACCTTCCAACAAACAAAACCCAAGACAAATCTCACTAAACTTGGATTCAACCGTAAGTATTTCAGGCAGCTTTTTAAACTCTGACTATAATATGCGATTATACGACCCGTTTAGAGTTTGACTTTGTAATGTTGAAATTTACCCCCGTATAATGGATCTCACCTATCTACTTGCGAACCAAACAAACTTCCGACTCCATCCCTGAGTTTTTAACATTTTATCCAGTCAAATATTGACCACGGGTGGCCTTCGTTTGCGGCAGACCTTATGAATAATGTGGTATCAAGACCAGGTGTTCTACGGTGGTGTAATCAAGGACGCTCGACCACCAAACAGCCAATCAAAGACAATTTATGGCACGAATGACGTCATCCTCCCACCAGTTTGTCGTCTGTTCTGAAACAACCAATGAAATTCGAGCTATGGCAGGGATGACATCGCAAGTGCGATGGTTTTGCATCATGCTCGCAGAGTCTCCGAGGCAATGTCAAACTGCGTTATCAATCGCACTGAACAGCCCGCATTTCAAGATCTGAGGCTTTTACGACCAGACAAAGTGACTAAATTAAAAGGAAATTACTACGGCCACTAGTCAGTAAACGAGTGCAACAATAAACTACTAGTAGCCGTAATAATCTCCTTTTAAAGCCCACATTCCATCAAACACCGCATACAGAGCATCACCATCTTGGCCAAGTATAATTCCGCGCAATTTTGCGAGCCTAGAACGACAACGGAGGTAGGTACTAATTAGAGGTGCAAGATTTCAATACCGGCATACCGGCATATTTTCAGTATCGCCGGTATTTATGCGGTATTTCAGCATATATGATAATGCAATGGCAATGGCAGCGCCGGTAAATTGCCGGTATTTTTGGCTAATGTGGTGGTGTGGTGTGGGGCCGGTATTCGATTTAGGGAAAATATTGCATCTCTAATACACATACAAACAAACAAATAAACAAACAAACAAATGAACATGTACATGCATACATACACATGAATATATGCGTAAATATGTTATATACATGTATACGTATAAATATGTGAATGTGTGTATGAATGTTTAGGCGTTTCCCGAGCCTCTGTTGTCACGACCCAGTCAAACCACGAACACTGGCAAGAATCACAGTAAGCATGATATTGCTTACGTGACCATACCACTAGCCATCCAGGGCATATTCACAAGTTCCCGCGCTTCCCACGTATGTCCATTTGGAAAGCGGCGCAGAGGCTGTGACGGACGGAGCTGGTTATTCGGCTCCGCTACAAAACACAGCTGGCTATCGCCGTGACGGCCCGCTGTATAACACAGCTGGCTGTTATACTGACGGCCCGCTGGAGAACACAGCTGGCTGTTATAGTGACTGCCCGCTGTAGAACACAGCTGGCTATCGCCGTGTCGGCCCGCTGTATAACACAGCTGGCTATTATAGTGACTACCCGCTGTATAACACAGCTGGCTGTTATAGTGACTGCCCGCTGTATAACACAGCTGGCTGTTATAGAGACTGCCCGCTGTATAACACAGCTGGCTGTTATAGTGACTGCCCGCTGTAGAACACAGCTGACTGTCGCGGTGTCGGCCCGCTGTATAACACAGCTGGCTGTTATAGTGACTGCCCGCTGTATAACACAGCTGGCTGTTATAGTGACTGCCCGCTGTAGAACACAGCTGACTGTCGCCGTGTCGGCCCGCTGTAGAACAGCATGCCGTCAGGCTATCGCTGCGATCAACCGTTGTCCTCGGGCCGCAGAGGCTCTGACCCGTCTGTCTCTCCGCTGCAGTTCCGTCTGAGCGCGGCGGACCAGCTGCAGTTTGACGGCACAGAGGACCGGCGGCAGCAGGGACAGATCCTGGAGCGGCACGCCGTCGACCAGCACCTGCCCGTCTACAACCGCACCATGACTGGTGGAGGTTAGTATAGGGTCACCATGACTGGCGGGTGTCAGTATAACGTACTATGACTGGCATAGACCAGTATTGAAATACTATGACGGCGGGGGTCAGTATGGGGACATTATGACCGGCGGAGGTCAGTACAGAGACATCATCATCATCATCATCACAAATGTTTATTAAACAACTTAAAATAACGGTAACAAAGGTATATCATAAACGGAATATAGTATTAGAAAATATCATGAATATCATATCATGACCGGCGGAGGTCAGTATGGGGACAACATGACCGGCGGAGGTCAGTATGGGGTCACTGACCGGCGGAGGTCAGCAAACGTGTAAACACGACACGGGATGTCTAGAGGGCGGCGCGAGGTTACACCAGACAGCACATGACGGCATAGGGCAGTGCAGGGCGGCACGGTGCAGGGCGGCACGGTGCAGGGCGGCACGGTGCAGGGCGGCACGGTGCAGGGCGGCACGGTGCAGGGAGGCACGGCGCAGGGAGGCACGGCGCAGGGAGGCACGGTGCAGGGAGGCACGGTGCAGGGAGGGACGGCGCAGGGAGGCACGGCGCAAGGTGCAGGGAGGCACGGGCCGACATGGGCCGGCATGGGGCGACGTCGAACGGCGAAAGATGGTACATTGGAATAAGAGGCGTGGTGTTTTAATGTCTGGTAATTATTTGTTTGTTGTTATCATATTCCGTCCGTCCAGACTCGGCAGATACTTTGATAGCGGCAAGAACGGAGACGCAGTGGCAGTGAGATGCGGGAGACGATATGTTTGTATGTTTTATGTAAAACAAGATTTAGGACCAGTATTTAACGAAATTTACATTTGATATCTGCGCTGTATTTTCAATTCTCATATTTCCTCAATGCTGTGAATAACTGGGTCTCAACCGCAAATAACTTTTGCACAACCGTCCAATGTCGATCAGACCGTAATGCGTTCTGCCCCTGCCCCAGCGGTGCGCTACTGTGAAAAGTGTCGCCTCATCAAAGCGGACAGGTGTCACCACTGCTCCGTGTGCGGCGAGTGCGTGCTCAAGATGGATCACCACTGTCCATGGGTGAGTACCTCTGCTGCTGCTGACCGGTCCAGTTTTTCATTGCGTCATGCTGTTTTGGCGCAAATAACCTCCGCTGATCACGCAGGCACAAAAACAATCACAATGAAATCATCACGCTGTCTTGGTGCTCATGGATATGTTCTTTACAGAAACGCCTACCGGTGCTTACCTTGCACAACGCCATTATTATTTGTCGTTATTGATTCTTGATAACGCCCTCTTCTAGTATTTATGACTAGACTCGGCAGAACATTTGTCAGCAGTTTGCTGTTCGTATATGTGTTCTTGGACAGTTTATGAACAGTGCTTGCATGTTTGCTTATTTGTTCGGCTACAAATTTAACGTTTAAGGTTATGTGTTAAGGAATACAATTTTGTTTACGAACAGTTCGTAAACGTTCGTGAGTTACTCGTTGTTTAATTATTTGTTTTCAGTTGATGCGTTATTTGTTCATGAATTAATCTGTTTACGAAACTGTTTGTGCTTGTTCATTAGCAAAAATAAACAAGCGACCAATCCTACATTTTTCACTTTGTTTGGCATTCAAACTTTCCAAACACTGTTTGGTTGAATCGTTTTTCTCGTATTTAAATTAATGCATGATTTTATTAGCAGTTCAGTGGAACAATAAATATATGCATGCATATTCTCACATCTTTTCTGCAACTGACTGGCAGTTGTTCCAACAGGTAAACAACTGTATTGGATTCTCCAATTACAAATTCTTCGTGCTGTTTCTGGGCTACGCGTTTGCGTACTGTGTGTACATCGCCCTCACTTCGTTGCAGTATTTTATCGGCTTCTGGAGGGTAAGTAAAGTAAGGTTCCATCTCGAGTTGTGCCGCATTTCATCTGCCTTTGACTTGTTTCAAATTTGATACGTCAATAAGTCGTCAACCCGTCGGAATGTGTTGGATTTAAAAAAAAAAGATGTTTGGCGTTTGTCCATGGCTGACGTTGCGTTGGTTTTCAGGACGGTCTAGAGGGGATGGCGCGGTTCCACATCCTGTTTCTCTTCTTCGTGTCGACAATGTTCGGTATCAGCTTGATATCTCTCTTCAGCTATCACTGCTATCTGGTGCTACGAAATCAGTCCACACTTGGTATGTCTGCGACTGGACGCCACTCTTCTTTGCGTACCAACCTTTGGTGTATTTCAGACTTTTGAATTACGTGGTGGGTGCCTTGGCTGATGCTGTAATTGAAGTGTATGGATAATATTTTTTCCGTTCATTTATATTGATAGTTCCTTGCCAAGCGTGTTGATGTTAAATGTTCGCGCGTGCTGTATTCGACCGGATATAGGACGTTAAAAGTAGTGCTGGCTTATGGAAAATCGTCGGATCATTATGGAATAAAAGCATGCGCTTTGCGTGTCTTCATAATTTAGTAATTGATATCTGTCATTCTGTCATTGATCTGTCATTGCATGTGATATTCTTGATTGTGATATCCGAGTGCTTCCTGGGTGATCTACTCCACACTGCGCTTCCTTCGCTATCCTATGGCCTTCTACGTGTGGTGTCCTGTCACCTGGCATTGGTGACCCGGGCTTCTGCGCCCCGTTGACCTGTGACCTGTGACCTGTGACCTGTGACCTGCAGAGACATTCCGACCGCCGGTGTTCCAGTCCGGCCCAGATAAGCGCGGCTTTAGCATGACGCGCTCGGCCAACTTCTGCGAGGTGTTTGGAGACGTCAAATTCAAGTGGTTCCTGCCCGTCTTTACATCGTGAGTTCATCATAATTCTAAATTCTCCTTGCTTTTTTATGAATTTGCGTTTTTTTTTTGTATCGCTATCGCGATCTGACATTGCGAACATATATCCGTGAGGGGAAGCTGAAAACAAGCTTCATTATTGGTGAACATTTTATGCTTACGATATTGACGCATATGAGCAACCAAAGTGTGCCTCTGTACCTGTAGTTGTTTTGAGCCATCGCCGCAGTGACACCTGCCTGTGTGTCTGTGTATTGCAGGATGGGCGACGGGGTGTCGTTCCCGATGCGCCACCAGCCGCTGACCTCTGTCAGCTACGGGACCACCAGTGACGCGCCAGCCGCGCCGTCCACCGGGTCAGTCGGCGGGGCAGGGGTTACGTACAGTACTGGAGGCCTTGGGTCAGCTCAGGAGGGATCAGGTCAGCGAGGACAGGAAGCTCCAAGTCAGGTCGGGAAGGCCAAGGGGCACGGGGGTCTCAGGTTAGGTCAAGAGGGACGTAAGATCTTAGTTTAGGAAGGACAGGTTACAGGTCAGGGGCCTAGGAGGCCCAGGTGATGGTACAGGACGGGAGTTCCTAGGTCAGGGGCGAGAGGTCCGATTTCGGGGTCAGGAGGAAAAGGAGGTCCCAGGCGACAGACAGCGTACTTTGGTGGAAGGTTTCTCTTCAGTAGGACGGGGACAGGTGACGTTTTCATTTAAATGTTAAGGATGGCGCAGGGCTTTGTATCTCGTATTTTACTGGTAATTATGCCCATCGTTCCGTTGTCCCGTTGTTCCTTGATGCTGGACAAACGCACTCGTGCGGGTATCATACACATCCTGTCACAGTGCCGGTGATATTTTTCCAACTAGGCTTTTCAGTGGTGGACCAGATTCCTTAAACTGCTGTGTCACACCTATGGTATGGTCAGGGTGGATTCAGTGGTGGCCATCGACACGGCCGCTGCACGTCGGCGTGTCTGCGAGTGCCGAAGTCTGGGGAACGGCAGTGGTGGTTAGGACTCCCAGGGTCTGATGGTGTGTATGTCTGTGTGTCTGACAGTGTGTGTGTTCCCCAGCCTGGGGAATGGCGGCGGCCCCAGCGGACAGGACTCCCAGGGTCCGCCTCGGTGGCAGGGCGATGAGCCAAGCTCCGCCCAGAAGTACAACAATGGCCAATCAGGTATGAGTCAGCCAGCGAGCACCTCGCTCACTGTTATTGAGTAGGCTGTCTCGCAATTCCGATGTTCGTTTGAAGTTTAAATTGTATTTCTATGACCATATGTCTGACAATGTTACGTGAACAACAATCAGCGTCACTTAGGTATAAGGTATTCTTTGGTAGTGCTAACCCACGGTTGCTATGTGTAACCATTGTTCGAAGGTTATAGTACCAGGTTCAGAGTTTGGTACAAATCTCACCGCCGAGAACTTCCTGATCGAATGACGTGACGCTTGTTCACGACAGACGAGCCTGAGGCGCGGTCGGACGTGCGGCTGATCGTTGGCTGACGTCACTAGACGACGAAAGTGACGTCATCTGTGCCAGGCACTGTGACGGCATCGCCGCGCGCGGCACCGCCGCTGCGGCGTGCCACCGAACGGGTACCCTGCTATTTAACTACACGAGATATCAGCAAGCACTTGTCAGTGTCGCTGCGTTACACGGCTGCCATCGGGGCTCACCGCACGGACGCTAGTGATAGTGTCAGCCACCGCCATCCCACAGCCAGGGTCGGGGTCAGGTCGGTGTCTCCGGTTCGGTGAGCCAGTCCGTGGTGACCTGTGTGTGAGTGGTCAGACCATGACGGTGGATGTGTTTGCTGCGTTTCGCCTGGATCGGGGCTCGGTGAGATGTCCCGTGATGCCGACGTGCCTCGGGCGATTGGAGGTCTGCCGGTCTCCCGGCTGTCCCAGTATCTGCTGGAGACAGCGCCAGGTTCGGGCCTCCCTGGGAGAGCCTCAGAACACTGCGGTGCTCGTCCCCAGGATGACAGTCTGGCAGGAGTGGGGGGTCCCAGGGAGTTGGTCCAAACTCGGAGTGGGCTGCAGGAGTGGGCTGTGCAGCCATTTCAGCGGGCGGGTTCCATCTTCATCAGCTGGTTGGTGGTGTTATCCGGCCAGGCTGGAGGGTACCCGGGGATGGGACCTCTGTACTGTCTGCTGCAATTGACCGCTCCGCGTGCGGGTTGCGGTCTTGGCGGCGACGCTTGCCCCGCCGCACCTTTTCTGCGCTTTCTTTTTCCGGTGGTTGACACCTTGGGCTGGGTGCCCGGTTGTTACGTATTCAAGTCACATCTATGGAGCGTTACCAAAAATGGATATTGGGATCCGATCCCTAGGATTTGGATCCCGGGTGTCCGGATAGGTCAGGTGACTCGAATATGTTCTTCCAGGGTTCGATTCTCCGTAGCGGCGAAGTATTTTCGTCTCCCACTTTAGTCGATGTGGGAAACCTCCGCGGTGTACGTGACCTAGTCACGTCAGCGTAAAACGTCAGTGTTACTGGAACAGTGTTACTGGGATCTTCGCGTTTTCGGCCAGATCATTGAGCGGCGTAAATTGGCAAGTCTGGGTCATATATGAAGGAGCATTTTGTGTGGGGCTTAACCGGGATTCTACGTCTACGTCTTACATTTCATGTTGTGCTGTTACAATCATCGCTTTCACTAGCATGGTCGGTAATTTTTGAGCCCATGATTTTAGTGGTTGTCATTATTTTTAAATTTATTGCTACGAGACTGACGTAGTGGCATTGTGGCATATCCGTTGTTAGATTTTATGAAGAAGTACCAAAGTTGCATAATTGTAACATGTGATATTGTCGGCCCTAAGATTCCTGGCGGTCACATAACAAGATCAATTTATATCAATTTGGTGCAATGTCTTTGATAGTTTGATCAATTCGTTCGATGGATCTGATGTACATGTCGATCGAGGTTCTTTATTGTCCTAGCTCTATTGGAAACTTCAGGTTAGGAATTAATGATTTTGGAATCCACGATCCAATATTGACTTGTGACCACAGTGGGTTCCGAGATTAAATGCCGCTTTATTTTGTAGATCTTTCGGGATCCATGATCCCATGTTTGTTCTTAGCTTTGATGGGATTCAAGATTCCATGTTGTTGCTTTTTGTTTTCGTTATGTCCACGTGGATATTGGATTCAATGTTTCTTGCTTGTGATGTCTATTGAGATCGTGGAGCTGTACCTGAGACTAAGCATATGTCTTGTGCCAGTGATAGCGTCTTCCAACTTTGTTACTTGCTTGCGTCTCGTGTAAGTTGTACTGTGGAAAGTGTTTTAGCATGCGTCCGCCGTCGAACAACGGTTCTGATCGTTTTTCGTGCGATAGTCGGCTCGATACCAGACTATTGAGTTCATGTTTCTGTTGTTGGTGTACCAGCGTTGTAATGTCGCTTCCTATCTGTCAATGAATGCAGTATTCATTACAGTTACGTTTTTCGTTGTCATTCTGATAAATGCCACTAAGAAAGGTGATCGATTACAATGAGTATGCACTATGAACAGACTTCCCTGGACGACCCGCGAAGAATTTAGATTTTTCTTCACCAGCCATTCCCGTTGAGGTCATCAACTAAACACAGCACACCGGCCGCCGGCTTCAGACTTATATTCGCACACATGCCCCGGCCGCCTCCACAGCCCACGGCTCCCCACACAGATACAGTGCAGGAAGACTATCAGGCAGCTGTTGCTGCTTCCTTCCAGTCATACTTAATTGAAACTAGTCGGTTTTGATCGGCTCCGACCACGCAGCACGGGTGGGACGGTGTCTCGTGTGCGCTTTGCGGCCGCCGCTGGTGCTTTGCAGTTTGCCTTTGGGGCGTGTCAGTGGTGTCGGGGCGAGCGGGACGGCGCGACTGTCGGTGGCGGTTGGGGTGGATTATAGGAAGAGGTGCCTAGGATAGCCACCAGGCTGTGCACCGATCCCTCTTATTGCATGTCATTTGTAATTGTGTTTGATTAAAATACACTATGACTATGACTATATCGGTTCTTCAACTGCGTGCTAGAGAACAATATTTGCAGGGCCTTTCGTTTTTTTCCCTTTTTTCTTCCTAACAACGTGTTAAACAACTATGCACGGCCCGAGCAGCACGAACGCGCTTGAACCGCGCATCCTCCAGTCAAGGTGCACCCGTCTACAGGGAACAAAACCCGCGAAAAGGGCATTAAGCGGCGAACGTAGCAGACCACCGGTCCAGGTTGTCTTCGCTGTAACTTTTACCCGCCCCCCCCCCCCCTGGCATGATCATTTTCTTGTCTTGAGATGACAATTTTAACAAGTTTGAAGAAGATCATAATGATATTATTCCAAACTCATGGATGAAATTATCGTGTGCCATTAAATATTACTGTTCTATCTTTAGTCAGGCGTAGTCGGAAATTTACCGATGGATGATATAAACTACGAGGTGATTAAAGGGAGTGTGTCTACTGTTTTGTATCGCCCACAAGTTTTGCCTAAAATCAGTAGCTATTTTTTCACGTTTGAATGAAATAAACGTCCTAGATAAGCCTCAAATAATTGAATTTCCGCTTGAATTGTTTCAGCATATTTCGGTATTGAAGCGACATTTTCTATGATGAAGGCAAACAGACGAAAGAAGAAGT
>JARFNZ010138114.1:0-10692 GCA_031763405.1 Balanus nubilus
GGGCGCCGCCCCCCCCCCCCCCCCCCCGGAACACAACTGGCGCAGATTTTGCCCTTCAGCGCTTGAAACAGCACCGGCAATGACGACTACATAAACACACAATCATCAAGTCGAGATAGGCGAAGCTGCAATGCATATCAGCAGCACAACAAACCATATTCTTATCTGTGAACAGTGGCGACCCATTAAAAGCTTGGCGACCCATTGGCGACCGTACTGTAACAAGTGGCACTACTCCCAGAGTGACGATGGGACTCAGTGACTACAAAGAGGTCAAACAGGTTAAAGGCTCATTTCTCCATGACCAACAGACATGCAAACTATATTCTGGGAATCCATTCCGGTCTTGACGCGTGGTAATGGAACTCGTCTTCTAATGATGCCCCGTCCTGTGCGACTACTTTTTAACGACTCCACAGCAGCCGCTTTTTCTTCACTTGCCCCGTTAAATCAGCTTTTATGTGGTCCGTTACACCTTAGCCGCGTGGACCCGAGAGCGTCCTGGTCTCAAGGCGCAGCACCGAGCGGACCCGGCCACAGAAGGGAGGTATGGCCGACCGCGCGTCCCGCCCCCGCTGGCTGCTGCTGCTGCTGCTGTGTCGACCAGCAGCCGCCGACGTATCGTACTGGGTCGCCAACGTCACCAACAGACACGTGGTAAGTAACCGTGTTGACTTGCCACGTGGTAAGTAGCCCGACCGTGTTGTACTTACCACAACACAGATACAGTGGGCTTGTAATGATGGTCTCACCTCCATGACTTCCTACTTGCACCTGTTGAGGGCAGGATGATTAGGACTGGTTGGTAAGGTTACACCGATTAAGCTATCTGACGTAAAGTTATTACCGTAGACCATGCGATATTGTTTAACCCGCGCCGTGACAGGGTGTGTGTTTAGACACCTCCCTCTAAGGTTTTTTGACGATAGCAAAAAAAAAAAACGGCGGCGCGCAGCTCCACCTTTTTTGCACATGTGTTCGGGCATCAATAACGCACATTGTGTGAATTTTTGGGCGCCAGACCAACCATCTAAGGTCAGGTCACCAGGTCAGGTCACGTGACCGAACCTACAAAAATTGTCATGTCATGCCACAACTACAGTTTTTGAATGATCAGTTTCAAACTATCAGGATTCCATAAGGACACCATCACCTAAATTTGTATATCTTGGATTGCTTATATCGGTGACCTGAGGTCAGGTCAATTTCGTGAGCTCCCAATTATAAGTCAATAGGAAAAAATCAGATCCTTCCAATTCAGAGCACATCCATCAGTTCGATCCAATTCTTTCAGGAACATGTTTTCTTAGGCCAGTATTGGTGACCCAAGTGCTAATTTTGACAAGTGACCCCTGTTAAGGTCATCTGAGGTCACCCGAGGTCACTTACGCTTTTTTGCCAACAACTTTTGATAGAAAAGCGTGCGGAAGGCACCAATGTGTTCGTCCCGTTAATGCGCATCGACTCATATGCAGCATGACCCAACATGACCAACGAAGGTCACCACATAACCTTGACCCGAGGTCAAATTTTAAAATTGACCTCCAGAGATCACCATGTATATGTGTTGATGCGCCTTGACGAAAGAAACATGATGGTGTCAAAATAAATGATATGTCCTTAATAGCTAAAAGGTATCCGCAAAAAAAAAACGTTTTCCAGGAAAACAGTCATTTTGACCTTTGACGACCTCTGGAGTCACTATTGACCTGAGGTCAAATCTGATGGTACCTTAGCAAAAGGGCTTTCTACTGATTTTTAGTTTCTTCCTAGAAAAGTCAATATTTTTTTTAATCTGACCTTCGATTTCTGGTGACCTCATTTTTGACCTGAGCAAAAAATGACTGAAGTAGTTTCGAGATGTTCTTTGACGAGCTTTCGAACGTTTTTTTGTTTGTTTTGTTTTCCGCTAAGTGCCATAAGAGCCTAGTTAGGAGGAGGAGGTGATCAAACACCTCCCCGGATTCGGGGGGGGGGGGGGGGTGGAAACCCCGCGGAAACCGAGCATCTCGGCACGGGGCGGTTAACTTCGTTTCAACCTCCACGTGACCTCACCTACCTTTAGTGATAGTCTTGTATATACATATATTGGCAGCATATGTATAAAAACGCGGTTTTAGTTATTCCTTTCAAGAATTATAAAATACTTGCTCCGAAATTTAATGATTTTGTTTAAGGTTTACAACTGTTTCTTTTCAGCTTTGCGACAGCCAGCGGTCAATGCGTGGTTTTGATGGCTCACGACAACCCAGGCCCACGTTGCCAAATAACTCGGAAGTATCCACCAAAATTATTCAAGTATGCGTGGCTTGTCACCATATTGGAAAAAAAGTAAACCGAGCTGTTCGCGGGAGAATGACGGCCCAAACCAAGTGGCCGAAATCCACACAGGCAAAAGTCATCCGCAGAAGATATCGTTTTTTTAAACTGGCTCAGGTACTGGATACAGTTATTCGGCACTAAAGCCGACCGTCCATGACCAATAAACTGAGAGTCTTCTTGACAAGGACCAAGATCGCCACCTATCGAAATTGGCCGACGTGCAAAAAACGCTAGCCCTGCCGAGAATACAATCACTGAACAATGCAGCAAAGCTCCCGTAACCAAGGCGATTAATCATTTATTAGTCGCCTTGGTTACGGGAGCATGGGAGCTGATTAAGTCACTCATGATTCTCATCGTGGAAGATAGGCTACCGCAGGCTCTAGAAAGTTTATTTCGTCACCTTGCCCGAATCGTTTTGGCTTAGTCCTACATACAGGTATAGCAATACCCTAACCCCGACCAGAAAACCGCTCAGGATCATACGTTTTTTTTTACTTCGCGTCGATATGATCCTGATTGGAAACAGTGGTGGTTCCAGGATTTGGTCAAGGAGGGACCCAGCAAGAAAATGAGTCCACTCTGGCCACACTGTCCTCTGACGCTTTGCTGCAACCACCCAAGCTTCAGTTGTCCCTTTCCGACATCGGAGCAACAAATACGGCAGAATAGGCACTTAGGCTCAAAACATGCCCTTGCCATGTCCAAGATCGGAACTTGCCCTTTCAAACACTAGAATCTGGTGTCTGGCCATCTGGTGGCAAGAGTGGGTCCTCTGGAGGTCAGAATGGCCCTTTGGAGACCTGAGGGCCGCTCTTTTCGAGGTCCAAGCATGGAGCCGCGGCCCCTTTTTGGGATCCCCCTGATTTTGGAACGTAAGAAGAAAAAACGCCAACTTGCCTCGTTCAATCAGCACTGAAGCCGCCGAGAGCTATTGTGTGTGATCAGTTGTACCACTGACCCAGATCTTCATTCGCTTTTTGCATATTCGTGTATGAACATCATTCCAATAGAATGTGTTACCGATATTGACCAGCCATAAAAAACCACGGCCCTGACACGGACCGCACTTCTCCCGTTCTGTCGGCAGTCGCTGGCAGACCTGGACGTCTGGCAGCCACCGATGCCAGCCGTGGCAGCTGTGGCAGCGTGGCAGTCACCGCTGTCACCACCGCCGCTGCCGGCCGTGGCAGCTGTGGCAGCGTGGCAGTCACCGCTGCCACCGCCGCCGCTGCCGGCCGTGACGCTGCACCAGCCCAGATTCTTCTTATTCTTCGAGTACCTCACACCCCGGGGACGCTACATTCCCGGCCTCGCCATAAAGAGCCATTGCTGCGGCAAGGAAAACGAGGGCCCGAGAATCGTCGGCGGACAAGCGACGGCGCCGAACCAGTTCCCTTGGATGGTCAGTATATGCAATGCATGCATGTCATCGCGACCGTAGAACGTCTGATGTTCGTGTGCCACAATCCGCAAAGGCATATTTAATATTCATCCATAAGACATTGCATTAGGTGATGTACATACTAGGGACATAATCTGCTGATAACAAGTCAATGTAGATACGATATAAATTTTGCGATAAAAACAGTGCTATGCCTAACAATATGCTGCGTACTACCACCATCATGTCGGAAAAGGAAATGTTGTCCAAACTTAATTCCAGGTCCCAGCCCAACATTCGTTAAACAATTTTCCATGCCGTTGCAGTAGGAAATGACGCCATACGGCATCACCGCCGAATGGTTGACGGTTGACGGTGCGTTCGGCAGGCGGCCCTGGTGTCGGTGGGGAGTATCACGCCGTTCTGCGGGGGATCACTGCTCAACAGCCGATATGTGGTGACTGCCGCCCACTGCACATTTCCCTTCACGAGCGCACAAATCAACGTCATTCTAGGGAAACACCAGACGACTGTGAACTCGGGCAACGAACTTCAACTCTCCGTCCAGCAGGTAAGTTTTCGCCTTCGGACACCGTGCAGAATCGAGACTAATCGAGACTAATCGAGACGGCTTCTTATCGCCGTACGTTGTAACGGGGAAGGAGGCGAAGGAGGCGACCAAATCGTTCCGGTCCCTCTCTACATTATCAAGATTTTAACATAAAACGGTACCAAAAACAAGAGATGAGTTTAGCAGTTTCGAACATCCGAAACAGTAAGCCGTTGGTGTGGCACCACTCACGGGATTTTCTGATACTCTCTGACACAGGGTCCCTAATCACACAGTGCCAAAATACCCGAGTACACTCCCCCCGCTCGCCAATGTCAGGAGGTGTAGAAGGCTCGCTCAACCATGATAATCCAAGAAGAACACGCTGGTATGGTGGCATATTGCTCGAATTCATAGGCCATTGAAAAGAGAAACTTGCTCATGTCTCAACTGATCGGTACCTCAACAGCGAGAGTGCTGGACTTCTGACCACCCGGTAGTGATAGCCCGGGTTCGAGTCGCTTCGGCGCTCGCTATTTGCTAGGATGGCCTGAGGTCAGTGGCAGCGGCCGCACTCGAGGCCAGATAATGTCAGTGAGCGGGGCGGGCCGTGTCCGGCCATGTTAGGCACGTAAAACGTTCGATCTAAATTCGACCGACGACTCTGAATTTCCCGATCGGATGGTGGGGGTGATGACCTGAACAACAAGCTCCGGTTAGCGCGGGATCTGACCTCGCAAAGCTGCCCATTCAAAAGGCTCGGACTGAATTTATAAAAAAAGAAGTTATTTTCAGTTAAGAATATAAGCGGTCGCAGAGGAGGGGGATAAGGGGCATGCCTCCCCCAAGGCCCACCTGGAATCCAGGCAAAAAAGGTCCTGCAAAGGTCAAGAAAGCTATTTAAAGAACCCTTTTTATGCGGAGCATTGCCTTGGGGTCAAAAAAGGAGACGAACGTGTGTCAAAATTTCGCACCAAGGCCAAACGAGGCGCTAACGTCCCATGTTTGTCGCCAATGTCACCAAAGCAATAAGCGCCACCTATGCTGCATACTCTTACTGTACGAGGGATACACAAGCGCACAGAGTGATACACATATGGTGCTACCTGTTCGCAGGCCGTGGGTAATCTAATGACCACCTGGGGGTTTATTTTGCACCGCTCTGGACTAACGTCCACCAGGATTCTGGGACGCTATACTGCGCACCCCACCTATGAATGAAGTCTGTGACACCGACCGTTTGGGCCTTGGGTCCTGCTAAAGTCTCGAGCTTTTTGGCACCTGCCACGTGCTAGATACTACACCGACCGACCCGTGACGATCAGTGAAATCTGATGAAATCTAAGGCACGAATTGGCGCATCCAACGGTACCACTTGAGACCAAATCGGTCCGGTGGTATCGGCTCCAGAGGCGGCAATGTTAGTAGACAAAAAACACACACACAAACAGAGCGGCCCATTCCGACTGAGCGACCTCGCTGTGGAAATCTTCGACGCCGAAGGCGCGCAACGCTAACCTGTAGTCTTTAACCGTCTCCGATCTTGGACAACTTGAAGTAAACATGGCTAGCTCACAGCGATTCACGGTTTTCAGAACTTGTCTGATCATTGCTAATATATTTCCATTACAGATTATCAATCATCCAGGATACAATGAGCTAACACTGAACAACGACATCTCGCTAGTGAAGCTGGCTACCACGCTGTCCCTGCCCATCCAAGGAAATCTGATCGCGCCCATCTGCATGCCCTCTAGAGGCAAATATTTCGACAAGGAAGCGGTGGTCACCGGCTGGGGAGTCACACAGGTAAGAGCAGGGCGCTGAACAAGAGGATACAAACGCTTGTCTTTAGCGTCAAGGTGCTCTATAGGGAAGTGGTGGAGGCTTGGAATGCGTCATATATAAGTAAAATAACAACTCGCTAGCCGAGATAGCATTAGGGGAAGGTTGGGGCATTGAAGTGCGTTTTTTTAAAGACATGCGGACGAGAGGGCTTTTTTAGAATTATCGCATGCAGACAATGCTTACCGGATGTTCAGATATTGATGATGATGATTTATTTTCGGGCGCCTCAACTGCTAGGTTATGTGCGCCCATCCAGATACTGTTTAGTGTGTTTGCCCCTTCTTCAAGCATGTTATATTTCAAAACAAAAAATGATCCTGTCAAGCACCTGTCAAGCATCAGGAGTGTCGTTTGCTATAGGCCTGGCAATGTCAATCCCTACCAATGTTAATTTGAGCCATAGGGCATTCGATGACAGACCAACCAAAAAATCGCGAAATAACACCCTACATCTCAGATTTCTATACAACTTCGTACATAAGGTTATCTGGGTCATAGATTCACGCTGTGCCATTTTCAGCCTCTTCCGTCGAATGGTTATAGAGGAACCGCCTCAGGCAACTTCTCGATGTTCTGCAAAACTGTAGTTTTCATCAGCCAATATCTGTAAATTTGTGATCCAAAAGTTAGAATGATGTTACGAAAAGGAATATATGATAGAAATGAAAAAATGAAAAAATTTCCATGACAAATTTGAAAGCAATATCTCTTTTTTTACTTGGTTATGACTCCAAGAAGAACCTATAAAATCTGACGTCATTTTTATTGCGTTTTTGGACATTTCTAGGTCTCGCACGCAAAAACAAATGACACAACCGTGACAATTTGTTAATAATTTACAACAACTCTGGTAACACGACTCTCATAAAACTTTTGCACAAAGCGACCTTCACTTTGACCTTCGGGACTTTGACCGTCACTTGATATAAAACTCATACTGAAGCAATAACTTCCATTTACATTTGAAAGCATTTTGGCTGAGTTTGAGCTCGCTGCTGAGCGTCACCCATCGAGCGGTTTCGATTGCCGCCTTGCGAGTCTGGCTACGACTATTGGTTCGGGAGTTAGGCACGGGGGAGGATCTGCCAGCCAGGCCTCGGCAATATCGGCCTCGGCCATTGCAACATGAACCATCCAATCCATAGGTGGCCCGTCGACAAATAGTGGATCTTCACCATAGCAGACACGGCGTGCGAGTGAGAGGGGTGTTTCTCCGAAACTGATCCTTCACGTAGTATCAGAGCCGAAGTTGTGTCCCGGGGTAGGTCACGTGGCCAACTGATGCCCCAAGGCGAGTTCTCGGTATAAATCAATTAGCTTTGAGTGCGCTGAGAAGCAATGAAGGTGTTCCTCAAAGGGCAAGCAATATCCGGACACCATGTAAGTCCCCCATCAAAAAGATTGCTAGCTAGCAAAAATAGATTTCAACTCGCGCCTCCTATTGTGTCGTACGGGTCTGAAACAGTTCATATACCATTTGCCATTTACGCCTTTAACTCCGTCGGAGCGTACACGAGATGCTCGCGACAGACAGACAGCATTTTTGGTCAAAGTTATTTCTCCACGCACTCTTATTTGCGGAAACTGTGAATGTCTCTTTTGCAATTGCGGTTACCTCTCTAATCGTTGCGAACCTTCAATATCAAAGCTGCATTGTAACTTCAAATTGTATTCCAATACAACAGCTTACCGGTGCGTGCATGCTTGTGCAAAATGTGGTGCATATACTCGCAAGTGGCTAGTGCCCCTGTCATGAGATAATTTAGCCAGCGTTCGAGTCGGAGTGACGTGCCGTTCAGCGTTGATGCTCGGCTCCGGCAGGAGGGAGGCACCCAGCCGGATCGGCTCCAAGCCGTCCACCTTCGCACCATCACTAACGTCCGATGCAACAACCTGCTCGGCTCCGACACAGTCAGGAAGACCATGATCTGCGCTGGTGCCGATAGCATCGCCGCAGGCGGCTTGGACTCGTGCCAGGTCAGTTTACCTTCTCACCGGTCAAACTCGCCCGGTGTTCCTGGTCCGCTGGCCTCACGACACGCCGTTTTCGCTTCATCATTTTTAACCCAAATCGCCAAGTTGATCGATTCTAGGTTAACATACCATAGTTTTAATTCCATCCACAACATTCTAATCGTAAAACGTATATCCCGGCTATCAGAATCGGAATCGATTCCCGTAAAATATCTTTTAGAATCGGAATCGGCTACAAATGGTTCGAATGGAATCGGAATCGATTCCGCTGAAACGTCATCCAGCACAAATCTGCCCTCCAAGTGCTGCTGAGTCACGGTGTAGTGTCCATCAGAGGAGCTGCGCCATGCTCACGCGGGCAGGTCACCCTCGAGCGGGGCGCTCATCTGGATCATGATGATGAAGTAGGTGAGCACGAAGCTGAGCAGCGACTGCATGGTCGCCTTGTGGGTGACGAACAGACCCCAGCCGTCGAAGCCGAGCGGCCGCTGAGTCTGCACCAACAGCAGCTGCAGCGAGAGCCGCGCCTCGGGCGTCACGGGTCCCTCCCAGCGGAGGCCGGCCAGCGCGGCGTGTAGCTGCTGGCCCCGCTCGGCCAGCCGGCTGCCGGAGACGGAGACCAGCGCCAGCCGCACCACGTTCAGCAGCAGGAACAGCGAGTAGCCGACGGTGTGCGCCAGGCCGGAGCCGCTGCGGAACAGCACCACGTTGATGTAGAGGCCGATCAGCAGACTGGCCACGGTGAACGCGTGCAGGCCGAGCGTGGGCAGCGAGCAGAGCGCCGCGGCAGACGACGTGAGGTCATCCACGGAGCCGTACAGCTGCCGCAGCCGCTGCAGGCCCGGCTCCAGGCTACAAGGCGGCAGACGCCCCACGTGGACGGCGGGAGGCTTCAGCGGGCCGACCTGTCGCCGGGTGGTGCTGGCCAGGTGGCCAGTCTGGGACAGGACGCTGATGCGGACAGTGGGCGGCCCGGTCCTGCACGGGGCCGTAGAGCTGGCGTCCGTCAGGTGGAGCTCTGCTGTGGGGATGTTGAAGGGTGTCAGTCCGGCGGACTCGGCGGTATGAGGGTCACCCTGCACCTGGACGTCGCAGAGGCTCGCGCTGGAGACGTGACCGGCGCCGGCGCTGCCCAGCTGGAGACGGCAGAGACGCGTCAGACGGGTCAGCAGCAGCGTGGACGCGTCCGTCAGACCGACCAACATCAGGTTAAACAGCACGGTGACTGCGGACAGGAAGTTGTTGGTGATCACCTGCAGGGAGACGATCGCCCAGAACCCGGCGGTACAGCGCAGAACCTGCGGCACCAGCACCGGCACCAGGTAGTACGGATGCTCAAACTTGCCGCGCATGAAGAAGGCCGCAGACCAGATGGCGGACGCAAGGAGCTGGATCCCGACGAGCAGGAACGACAGACACTTGAGGAACTCGTAATCGCCGCGTCTGCGACAGGACGCAGTGAGCTCCTCCAGCTCGGCAACATGGCGCAGCACGGCGTGCACCTGGCGCCGATACCGCAGCAAGTGTGCCATCACAAACACGCTATACAGGACCAGCGCACTCATCACCAGGTTGTAAAGGAACGAGAACACGCTGTCGGTCGTCACAGTGAACGCCACACTGCCCGCGGCGTAGGCGATGCCGAGAGACAACGGCAGCAGGCGGGCAGCGCGCCAGCCGGCCGCCGGCTGGTCGCGCTGCACGTGCAGCCCGCTGAGCGTCAGCAGCGAGACGATCAGCACGGCGCGGCGCAGCAGGCGCGCGTGGTGCCACATGCTGGGCTGAGTGGATGCCGGGTCGGTCAGCTCCTGTCGCCGGCGTGGCTGGCCGCTCAGTGCCCGGACCGATAGACGGCCGGGTCCTCTTCAAGCTGACGTTCTTTGGTTGACTAGAGTAAAAACCGCTCCACGTCAGCGGTGACCTGCACACTGAGCGCGATGACCTTCAGAAGCTGAAGTTCACATTGGATGCACCCGTCCGCCATCCTCAATGCGAGGTGCATTCGGACTAGATCTGAATGCACCCCGGTATCAGTCCAGTGAGGCTTGATGGCACGACGCTTCACTATCGCTAACCGACTGCATCGTTGTAATGCGTCCTCCAGTCCGTTTTGCTCGTTTAAAGGAAAATAATGACCTTTTACCGTAAAAATGGAGTTAAGAGTTCAAATGGGAACACGATGTAAATCTATATGTTGTAAATTTATCACATTTTTCGTACAACACCACTTATCAAAAAATATTGAAGTCAAAGTTGACAAGCGTTCTACGTTTGATTTCAATGGTACGTCCTAAGTACTTGGCATGGTTTGAAGTTCCAAATGATTTCGCAGCCAAACTACCAAATATCTTTTATGAAAAGTGGTTACGATGCTCCTGAAGCATCCAAATGATGTGAATAAAATCATAAATGTCCTTCCAACTAATTTCATTTTCTAAGAACAGCATTTCATACGCATATCTTTAACCCTAGTTCCCGCGGGCGGCCAGAGTTACGTTAACCCGCGTGGGGGGACAGATTCTGCCCCCCCCCCCAACGATCTCGAGATCTAACGGACCGATTTTGATAAAACAAACACCATTCGATGCGCCATGGTGAGATCTCTCCATGCAAG
>JARFNZ010138136.1:0-10690 GCA_031763405.1 Balanus nubilus
ATCCTGAAAGTTTGAAACTGCTCATTTAAAAACTGTAGCTGTAGCACAACTTCAAACTTTTTTTGAGGTTGGGTCACATGGCCTGACCTGGTGACCTGACCTTAGATGACCTGGCATTAAAACTTTCACAAAATGTGTGCAATTGATGCCCAAACAGGTAGGCAAAAAACCTTGGGGGGGGGTGTCTAAACACCCCCCCCCGTCATGGCGCAGGTTAAAGTTCAGTCAGTGCATTGCAAGACAGGCATGTGTCAAATGTATATGCATCTGATTGAGGGATCTAACAAATGTATGGAAAAAGCTGCAAGATGATTAATTGAAAATGCATTTGTGACCCTGTGAAACTGGATGCCTTTCTCCTACTTATATTAATTAATTGTTGTTAATTATTGAACTAATCATCAGTCAACTACTAATTCTTACATCACTTTACTTTTGTATTTTTTTTTTACAAATGGATGCATTTTCTCTGGTCAATAAAATATACTTTAAAGTTGTTGGCAAAAAACAAGTGGCACGCCACACAAAACCATTTTAATTTTAGTTTTTTTTCTTCAGTTTTTGCCCAGATGGCATCAGCTAGTTTATGACAGTCAGTTTTTGTCATGGCAAAAACCAGTTAATACCACCTAGTGGCATAAGCTTGCCTACCATCTGACAATAGCAATAGCGCAAGTCTGACATGGTCCGTAGCAAGGACTTTCCCCCAACCAAAATGTTAACTCTTCTGGCAGTTGTAATAGGAAAAAGTATGGCTGTCAAATTATGACAAATAAGGTTAAGTCAAGTCTTGTGTCTAACACCTGCTAATCAAACAAAATGCTTATTTCATATAACTACCAATGAACCACTTACTTCCTTTATGTTCCCAGAATGGAACGGTTCCATCTTTTTGAGCGAGATAAGGTGGCTTGAATCCATATTTGTATTCAAATCTTTTATAAACCCCCTGTCCCTGTACCGATAAAACGGCACAAATTAGAACAATAAAGAAAAACATATTGATCCGACCCATATTCAACACAACCTAAAGAAAGAGAAAAGCCGACAGGGCATGATGTGGAACTGACGCGTTCTCCTATTGGTGGAGAGAGATGCAGTTGTCATAGCTACCACAGCCATTAAAACACTGCTACAATAACTAGTCACCAAAAGAAAACAACATTTTTGATTTTATCTAAACTCAAGTAATAGACTGATTCCAAGGCTTTGTTAACAAAAATAATCCAGATAACATATTATTTCGGTGTGATATATAATATGATTTGCTAAAACTATGGCTACAACGATGAAACAGCTGGCAGCTGCCACTGAATTCATTAATTATTGTCAATTCATAGTGAAGAATTACAGGCAATACTCAATTATATCAAAATAATTGATAGCATGAGAATATAATACAAAATCTGATAAATGGTTATCAAGAGGAAGTCTTAACTGAGAGATGCTGTTTGGTTGACGAGCTTCAAGCGATGGACGTGACAAACAAATCGATGACGTCACTAATCTCTTGGAACTCATCGCATCAGAATGGGACATAAATACAAATAATGCATGCTTGATCATGCATTTGCGGACGAACGGTCGCGCATGTGGGTCGTGTTCCCTACATTCCTGTTCATGATTTTGGTTAGTCAAGCATGAATTAAATTTTTCTGGTAAAAATTGGGGGTATATACGTTCCTTACGTGTATGCAAAGTATTCTTCATATCAAAGCAACCGCATGCTGGCAAGTGCCCTTGGACTGGAGGTCCTGGGACCTCCCGCCAAGTCAAAGTTTCAGGCTGTGTGTGCTGTACTTGTCACTGTTGAAGCCAGTGTGATAAATGTTTTTCTCATGCGATTTAAGATTAACATGTATACGTTGTGCCATTGATTTGTTGTGCATTGTGAAGATGCTCAAAATGTTTATTTTTAATCATGCTGGTAGTGTCACTTGACATCGCCATGAATGTATAAGCTGCGTCATATTTGGCAAATTCGCTCATTTGTGTGTGAAAGCATATTCTGAGTGGTATGTGATGCACATTTCAGCTGTGTTATGGCCACTTTTAGGACTGGGTATGATCAAATGTTATAATGGACATTTCTCAGGGTATTAACTTTCTTTTTTTTGTCAAAGAAGGTCCATGTTTTAGTGCACTCTTTAATTGGTAAATTTTAGTTTCATTGTGGACCTGTACACAAACTTTTTGATACCCCATGAAAATCATGTATCTTGTCCCATGAATATTAATATTTCTATTTAAAATAAATAATTACTTCTTTCATTCATTGAAAGGAAGTGCTTTCTGTTGACATCAATTGCTGTAGAGGCAATATTGTTTGGTTTCATTTACAAGAGGAGGCATTGTTGCTGCAGATCTCAACTTACCTGTTCAACTCATTGAATTGAATTCAGCTCATTGGCTTCCCTGCTCATTCTCCTGATTGTGGAAAGGATAATGTAGGAAGGGAACCATGTCAAAGAGAGACGTGTCAACCCTTGGACAATTTGGATGGAACAGTGATGTAAAGGGCTGAAATGTCATGTCAGCATGGTTGGCAAAGTTGCTGTTCCCTAGTATGCATTTTGTACACTTTTTGTACTCTTTTTAATTTTTGTCCTCTGAAAGAGGGATTATGAATAAATCAAATATGATTAATAGTGTTTCATTCAATTCATCAAACTGGATCATGCTCTAGAGACCTAAAGCCCAGAATACAAAAGAGTACAACTACAAAATGCATATCAGCAAACAGCAACTGGTAACCAATGAAAACTGGTGTGAATGGATGTCAAAATGCATTTAATGGAGAATCAAGGTCCTCAAGGTTTTAAAGACATCAACTGCTTATCAGGCTTCACAATTAGAGTGTTGCAAAATAAGCAGTCATCCATTATAGTTGAGGTTTCTAATTAACGTAAAGAAATAATGGTAGTGACAACATAAAATACAATTTATCAATGACAGGATTGGGTACAATGGAAGGAATGACAGGACTATGGTAGGAATGTGGCTGATGGAGTAGGAGCCCTGTGCTTCTAACTCTGTCCCTGTTTATTAAGGACAGGGTCCCTATGAAGGGTGGAGTGAAATAGATAGAGGGGTTAAATTAAATTCCCTAAATTGCCCATTCTTGATTTTTCTGGGCCACAAAGCCTGTCTGTGATGCTATGCTGCCATTGTTGTCATATCGCAGTTGTCACAATACTCCCAAAACTGAACATTTAATCACATTTTAGCAATTAAATTACTTGGCAATGAATCACATTTATCCATCAAATAAAATCCATACAACTCATCACCTCATGTCATGCACCATCTCTGTGAAATATTGCAATTGTCTGCAATTTGTGCTGATAATTGTGATAGATCACAACTCTGGGCTTAGCTGAAAGGGTAGTGGTAAAATTAACCATCAAATTCCCACATACTCTTCAAATAACGGAACTTTGCAGGCTAACATCTAGATGTAGAAATTGCCTTAAGTTTTCAATCTTCTTTGTTAATGTTCCTTCTTTTCTTAAGTCATCTCAATTCATTCATTCAACTTTCCAAGGATGTTTAAACATCCATTTTCTTATGCATCATGTTGTTAACCAAATTGTCCTATTGTGCGTTGCAGACCTGCAGGAGTGCTGATCCATCACCATGATACCAGGAGGGGGAGGTCCTAATAATGAGAGCACAAATGAACTGAATGAACTCATCAGAACATGGGAAGAAGGATATCGAGATGGAAACTGGGATCCAACACCCACTATCAAAAGGTGAGATGGTTCATGGTTGGGATTCAAACAGTGTACTATGAATAGCTTTGCTCGTTCATGTCCTTTTCTTGAAGAGAGTCAATATTTCTGGGTAATCTTTTACATTAGGTACTGTAGATATCTCACTGCTTAATACCATCCAGAGCCAGAACATTGGTTCATATATTGTGGTGCAGCGGGCCCCAATTTTATCTGTCTACAGTCCCACTCTACAACCAAGTGCTCAGGGCTGTGGCCCCAGAATCATTATTGAGGTAATAGGTCATCTGTCTTTTGTTGAATTTTCCTTTTATCTTTACCAGTGCGTTAATGCCCTCCCCAAAAAAGTTCTACATCTGCAGGATCTTGGATTTCAGTTTTGGAATACCAGTGGAGAAGCTCAGCTGCATGCTGCATCTAAAACCAGGTGCATGCTAGTCAGTTGGCCACAGTATTGCACTGATTATTGAGGCCACAACCAGTCCATTTCCAAATATCAGGCCGCTGGCACCGTTAAACTCCTCCGTCCACGTGGACTACGTTCGGATACACGATTTGCGTATTTTGGACATAGCACAGGCCCTACCGCGGACGATATCGCGGATGAATGGTTGATGTGCGGCCGCCTTACAATATTTCAATCTTGACCATTTGTTATTGGATATTACCATATATTGCAGGCTGATCTGTGCTGCTGCTCTCGTCCACAGGATTGCCGAGATTGTGGAGGAGGAGAACAACAACTATCTGAAGACGGACCCAGACCCTTTCGATGAGCGGCATCCGACCCGCGTCAACCCGCTCTGCACGCTGGGCCAGCTGTTCAAAATCATCTGCAAAAAGGACAACTTCATGGACAAGGTCAGGAGCATGCCAAAACAGGAGTAACCCTGCGGTCTCATAACTCCAGGTAATGGTAATTCTTTCATCAAAATTGTATATCTTTGTCCATCAAAAGACTTGACATCGAAAAACATTATCAAAAACTTGTCTGGAGAGTCAGCAACTGTACTTGTTATTTTTTTATTTAACTTCGGACTAGCCGCTTCTGCAGTACCCCAAGCCTGCATCACTAAACCGACTTTCTGGGCGCAAAATGACCAGCGACGTCGACGCGCCCTTAAACACTAATACATCAATAAATAAATAAACCCACTTTCGATGTTATTTCCGTTCTCTTCCTACGGATCCGTTTTGTTCATTCGTCGTTTTTTCACCATTCCGTTCTAGGCACAGTCTCAGGCGCCACGCCACCTGTGTACTCTACTGCATTGCGGTCTGTTGTCACTTGTACTTGTTAGGTGCTTATCTGACGTTTACTCCTTCCTCTCTCCGACAGCTGGTGCTGGATTACACTAGGGAAAACTTCTGGGTGCGCTCAGCCGGCCTGAACCGGGACACTACCGAGCTCAACACGCACGCCGCCCGGCTCCTGCTGGACATCATGGCCGGGCTAGAGACCTCCGTCGTGTTCCAGGTACGCTGTGGGTACCTCCGTTGTGTTCCAGGTACGTTGTGGAGACCTCCGTCGTGCTCCAGGTACGCTGTGGAGGCGTTCGTCGCAGGTCAGTGTTTATTTATATGATATGTGACCTGCCCAATAACCAGTAATTCGAGCTATGCTGTCCAATCAATCCCTACAACATGAGTCATGCGCCGTGTTGGGATACCTTTGACATGCCGTATAACCTGTGTGTTATGTCGCAGGACGCGGAGAGCCTGATCCGCCGGCTGTTCGGCTGGGCGGAGTCGGCCAAGGAGCCGCTGAGGAGCTATGCCACCGGCCTGCTGGCCGCCGCCATGGAGGTGCAGGACATCGCCGGCAACTTCAGGTCAGTCGCCAATCCTGTGACCTCAGCTGCCAATCCTTCTGTCGTACTCCACACGTCTTAACGATTCAGTGGTTGACGGGTCTTTAAATCTTCCCCAGAGACAGTTCTAGAGATGGGAGATGGAATAACAGTCATTTGATGATCGATAGGTCGTTTGGTGTATAACCTCAGTTGTCACTGAGTTCGTGAGCCACAGTAATCACTATCAGCAACTGTCGCAACAGGTCATTTCTGCTCTTCTTTTCTCTCATACGACCCTTGAGTTTCTGTTCAGGGAGTCGTTTCAGTGGGGTTTACTCTAACTTGGTCTTGTTCACGGCGTTTGACACTCACCTATGACCATTTCAGGGAGTCCAACGCGCGCCTGGTGCCGGTGATGATGCAGCGTCTGAAGACTCTCCAGACTGAGACGCTGGGCGCGGCTGACTGGCCGCCGCCGGCGGGTGCGGGGGCGGGAGCGGTGGCGGGGGCGGCGTCCCGGGTGCCCGAGAGGCCCTTCGCCCAGATCAGTGGCGCCGGCGCCGCGCACGGTACGTGTTACAAGGCGTGAGCTGTTTACTGTAACACGCTATACTGTACTGCACTCAGTCGGGAGTGGTCTCAATCTACCTACGTCTGTCACAGCCAGGGCTCCTCTGCCTCGCTCACTATCGCCCTTTCTTCTCATCCTGCCGGCCACCTACACTCCCGTCTGTCTTTTCCGTCCTGTGTGTATTTTCACACTGCTTTCACTTGTACACCCTGCTGACATTTCCTCCTTGCTTACGCTGTGTGTCCCGCCGGCCGACCCAGCGGCTCACGCTGTGTGTTTCGGTACCCTCCGCCGTTCGCCACACCCGGCGCTCATTCGCTGACTGGCGTCGGGATCAGCGGGGCGGGCGGCACACGAGGAGTCGTGCCCAGCTGTCCAGATGCCTGGCTGACTTGTCCACTGTCCAGTCTAGCCGTCTTGGTGTAATCCCCAAACAACGTCCGAGTGGTGAGGGCTAAGTCGCTTCTTCGGTGGTCATAAACACTGTTGTTTCTTTTATGTGGGCGGCGTATAACCAGACAATGGCGGAGTCCTTGAAGTCAAATGGTCTTACATCGTCCTTACTATGCCCTGTAATGGCCCCTCGTGTACTTTGCTTTGATTCGCCCGTTTACTCGGCTTCCATTAAACAGTTCTTTTTCTTTCTTTTTCTGAATGCTGGGGCCGAACGAATATTCTTATGTTTGGTGATACTGCTTCTATTCTTGGCTAAAAGTGGTAATTAGAGTGCTTTATGTAACTGTATCTGTGTATTTCTTTTGCGAAATTCCGATTCACCTATTCAGTTCCAATTCCTTGATGGATAGTTTTCCCTTAATGTATCTCACATTATTCTCACAGCATACTCAACCTTTGCGACACATCTTAATTTCAATACATCTTCTGAAAGAGCCTCAATCGAATCCGTCTACTTTTTCCCCGTTTTGCTTGTTCATAATTTCCAACGGCCCAGGCTCTTATTTAATAGTTTAGTCACGATCCATTGCATGCTGAGCACGATTATCGAAGCATCGTATTTCCATTTTTCATGCTTTATATTCGACAAGGATGCCTCTGAGAATGCTTTGCTGTCCCCGTCTCACCGCTTCGTAGTAGATTGGGCCATGAATGACATTTTCTCATTTTGTTCGTCGTCATAAGCTTCGTGTCTGCTTGCAGATGACCAGGCCAAAAGAGAAGACGAGCCTCCGTTGAGAAAATTGTCTTCTTGTTGTAAGTTGTGGGGTAAAGTTATGTTTTTCTTTGGGCGTAATTATGTGTTAAGGAACTTCACCTACATCATCGAGAATCTGTTTCGCTTGCTGTTGCTGCTGAATGCCGACTGACTTTATCTGTGCTTTTGTCTTTTGTGCTTCTTTATCTGTGGATTGCATCTAGCTCATTTTCTCACTTACACCGCCCATGGAGCCACAGATTATGAATGTTGGCAAACAAAATATGAATTTTCCGGTGATGCGGCTGGCTGGATTTTATCCACCATCACGCTGTTTTTCTTCCGCTTACGGGAACACTAAACAACAATGTTACTACGATCTGCTCAGGCTTGTGCACGACCTTCTTGGTTATGTGCCCCTGCAGCACAGCCACTGGGCCCCGCTCACCAACCGTGCCCCCAATCCTCTCCATGAAGACCACCCGTCTGAGCGTATCTCTCCATATTTCAGCGGGAGGCGGCGGCGGCTGCTCCGCCAGTCTGCTCATGTCGCCACCGCGCGGCGGCGCCACCTCGGCCACGGGGACCGGCTCGCAGCTGGCCGCTGAGAACAGCAACTCGTCCTGGGCAGAGCTGCGGCCGCAGTTGATCGGCACCTTCCAGATGCACCCGGCGACCAGCTCGACCCAGCAGATCCTGCTGCTGCGCTACCTGACACCGCTCGGAGAGTATCAAGAGGTCAGTCGGCACTGGCAATACCAGGTCAGTGGACCGCGCGGGGGAGTGGAGGGAGGGAGGGAGGAGGTCGGCGTGGGTCGAGTTGAGGATAGTTTATGGTTTTAGGAATGTGCGGTACTCTGACCTGAATAGTATGAGACTGTTGTAAGTGTAGCTGCTGGGTACCTATTGGTTGTCGACCCTGTTTATTTTTATTTGCCATTGACACGCTTTTCGCCAATGGTCTCGAACAGTACGCACGTTCGGCGCAGTAGCAGCTGTTAATATATTCACTATTTTCACTGAACCTCCACCATCCTGCCGTTGGTCTGCCCCCCCCCCCCCCTCCCTCCCACGGTAACACCCCCCATCTCTCTTCTCCAGTGGCTGGGGCACGTGTTCGAGCACAACATGATGGCGCTCGTGTTCCGCTACATCAACTTCCGGCACAACCACGACGCCCGGCTGGCGTTCGAGGCGCTCAAGTACCTGTCGGCGCTGCTCTGCCACAAGAAGTTCACGCTAGAATTCCTCAGTCGCGGCGGCCTGGAGGTGGGTTGGACGCCGATGGCGTTGGCTGTGGCTCGTGTTCGAGGCGGCAACGGCCGCAGACTGGCAGACTGCGGACTGCAGACTAGGGCTGGTAACTGACTGAAGGTTGTACTACTTTGACTGTTGTCTCATGTTGTTTTTGTCTTCGGCGCTGATGTTTAGTGGGAGTTCGGGTGGCGTTTACCAGTAATGGGGTCGTTGATGGTGCTTCTGCAGCACCTGGTCCAGTTGAAGCGGTTTGTTGTGCTGGGAAGCATGTGTAACAGTTGGCTACGACCTACGAGGAACGAGGCAGTCGCTTGGCCTGGGGCCGTATGATGCTGCCTGATGTCTTTCCCGTGTGACGGTCTGTGATACTGTGACGGTCTGTGATACTGTGACGGTCTGATGCTGTGACGGTCTGATGCTGTGACGGTCTGATGCTGTGACGGTCTGATGCTGTGACGGTCTGTGATGCCGTGACGGTATGTGATGCCGTGACGGTATGTGATGCCGTGACGGTATGTGATGCCGTGATGGTATGTGATGCCGTGATGGTCTGTGATGCTGTGACGGTTGTGTGTCGGCTGTGACGCTGTGTGTCGGCTGTGTGTCGGCTGTGTGTCGGCTGTGTAACGCTGTGTGTCGGCTGTGTGACGGCCGTGTGACGCTGTGTGTCGGCCGTGTGACTCTGTGACGACCATGTGACTCTCCGCCTCTTCCGTCAGTTGCTGCTGGAGATCCCGCGGCCTGGCATCGCCGCCACAGGCGCCTCCATGTGCCTCTACTACCTGGCCTACAGCGAGGACGCCATGGAGCGCATCTGCCAGCTACCCGAGCGCGTCATCAGCAAACTGGTCCGGTCAGTACCTAGCGATGTTGATGGGATTTTCGTTCACGGGTCACATATCGATGGTCTTTCGGACCAAACGATCATAACGATGCATCTCATTTCAAAAGTCGTTTGTGGTGATTAAAAATATGTATCGTTTTTGTTTCTTCTGTTATAGTGATGGAACTTTCACCCCCGAAATATTCCGCGACATAGCCTTCGAAGCTGAAGCTACCCAAAACCTCAATCAATCAGCAAATATATTCTGGGAAGTCGAGCGAATGATACTTTTAACGTTTACGTTATAATCACACCAATGACAGGGGCTATCGGACTATATACCGTGGGGCCAAGTCCCGACTGTCTATACTAAAAGCCAATGGCGTTGTCCTATGGTGTTGTACCGGTGCTGTTGCCACTGACTGTACTGTGTGCTGTGTTCTGTGTCCAGGTACGCGCTCTGGCTGCTGGAGTGTTCGCACGAGTCGGGCCGCTGTCACGCCACCATGTGTTTCGGCCTCAACTTCCAGTTCCGTCCGATCCTGGAGCAGTTCGACCGTCAGGACGGACTGAGGAAGCTGCTGAACGTGGTGAGTGCAGCCCGCGGCACAGCAAAACGACATGTTAACCTCGGAGGGGACACAGGAATGCGCGCTGTGTATTTATTACAGCTGCAGCTCTTGTAACAGGCCACTGCGTGATGTTGAGCTCTGTTTTGAGTGGGTGATGCTCTCATGTTAAACTTTAAATTTCTTGCTTGCTGCTGACTACTGACCTCTGACCTCTGACCCCGACCTCTCACCCCTGACCTCTCGCCCCTGACCTCTCACCCCTGACCTCTCACCCCTGACCTCTCACCCCTGACCTCCCACCCCTGACTTCTCACCCCTGACCTCCCACCCTTGACCTCTCACCCCTGACCTCTGACCTGTCACCCCTGACCTATCACCCCTGACCTATCACTCCTGACCTATCACCCCTGACCTCTCACCCCTGACCTCCCACCCCTGACCTCCCACCCCTGACCTCCCACCCCTGACCTATCACCCCTGACCTATCACCCCTGACCTATCACCACTGACCTATCACCCCTGACCTATCACCCCTAACCTATCACCCCTGACCTATCACCCCTGACCTATCTCCCCTGACCTATCTCCCCTGACCTATCACCCCTGACCTATCACCATTGACCTATCAACATCTCACCTGACCCGACATGACTGATGCTTCCCTATGAGGTTGTTGCACTGAGTATGATCACAACGGCAACGTGGTCGCGTCCCCTGACCTGACCTGACCTGACCTGACCTGACCTGACCTGACCTGACCTGACCTGACCTGACCTGACCTGACCTG
>JARFNZ010138147.1:0-10689 GCA_031763405.1 Balanus nubilus
AAAATTTCGCTAAAATCTTAAATTTGTCTTCAAAGACGAATCTTAAGGCGGCAAACGGCTCACCAAGGCGAGAGGAGCCTAAATCTACTAAGAAATTGATCATAGGGGGTTAGTTTTCCCACAAGGTGAAATCAAATTTTCACTTCAAGTTTTAACACTTTTCGTGACGTTCCTACGCCTATGCTTTCTTGACCTCGCTCCTTTTTTCCGACTAACCATGTGGGAGGCATGCCTCGTGGACTGCTTGCGCCTGCCGTGGAAGCCCCCCCCCCCAGTGGCCAAATTTTGGCTCGAGTGGGGGGGGGGGCTGGATCTGTGAATGCACTCACGGATTGTGTGATTGATAAGTGGGGGGTTGGCCCCCCACTTAACATGTTAGACGAGTCCCTGTTATGACATTACATTACAAACCCTTAGAAAATGATCGGTAACAAACAACTCGCTAAATCATGTTTGTTTTGTTTATATTCGTCTAAGATCGAGAGGTTTTTATTTTCCAAGCAATGGCGCATCCAGGAAGAATTTGGGGGAGGTATTTGCGCTATCTCGCATGATCGCCCGGCCATTCCTCAAAAAAGAAACTAGCCTGGGTCCGCCTCTGCTGAACGTTTTTATTGCGACAGTGCATAATGTGATTAAATTTTATGGATACCAATGCTATTTCTAAAGTTACATCAATGTTGCACGTAAACAAGCTGAAACCCGCATCAGAAGGCAACCGAAGGTTGTCGTTTCAATAGTGATAAAGATCTGTAGCTTGCATTTATCTTTTCTATCGAAAAGAAACCTGAGCCGTGCTCCGGTACCTGTTTTATTTGGGCGAATTGACAACAGGGTGTGGTGTACCGAAAACGCAACGGTGCGTTGACGCGATACGTCTATTTTAACTGCGCTTTCTCCTGCGCCAGTTCCGACGCGTTGGTTTCATTGACGGTTTTCGTGCAGGGCAGTGCAGGGTGTGCAGGTGTGTTCGTGCAGGGCAGTGCAGCGTGTGTGTGTGCACCATGTCTGCAACTGCTTATAATACTGTGCGCAAGTTATGCCAAATAAACGTGATGATGATGATGATGATGAACATCGCTCTGGGCCCGGTGAGGGTATGCCAGGCCCTTTCAATATGCAATGATGCCAAGCTTTGCGGCCTACTTTCGTGTAGGTAACAACATTAAGAAAAACAAAATGGCTCATAATGTGTGGTATCAAACCAGGTTGCTGCGTTAGTACAATTATGTTTTGTTGATGGATTAGTCAAAATTAATGTTATTTTGTGAGGGTGGTTCCAGCACTAAAATTACCAAGGAATTTAATAGTGTTTCAACCATACCTGTTCCAGCCCCAAATCGATGAGTGCATTTGCAAACGCCAAAATATAATCCAAATGAATGCCAAATACTTACCCGTTTGGGCCCCAAATCAATCATGAGAGACCACTTGCAAACCTTCAGGGAAAAATCATGGTTGGCATTATTGTTCAGACAATTTGTCACGTTAGTCAATTAGTCACGTCTCCCGTCACTCCGGGAGACGTGAGCCCACTGCCCACTTTACAACGTTTAACATGGCTGTTTGAGTAAAACGGTCAGAGTATAACAACAACATAAGTCCAAGAACACGATGTCCAAGGCAGGCTAAGCTGTGGCTCCCTGCACTTCCCGGACAACGTCTGGTTACTTAGCTAGTGGGAAATATATTCATGTTTTGCTGAATACCTAAGACAGTTTTCCTAAAAAGTCATGCTATTTTGGCTCATTATTGATGGATGACCTTTGCAAGACCTTATTTGAGGCCACCTGGGGTTACACACTTCTTTGCCAGAAACTGTTGATATAGTAGAGATAGAGACGTACAAATGACACCACTGCGTCTCGCCGAACCCTATCGCCCCATATGCAATACGACGCACCCTGGTCGCCAAACGACTGACCGATACAATTTCGAAGTTGACCCCCGTCACCGTTAAAAGGATAGCTCACCTAAACACTAAAGTTTGACATGTGATAGAGCAAGTTTATCATGTTTTACAAGTCCAGTCCGTTTGGAAAAGTTCGCCTTCAATCATTTGCGAAGTCTTTATTTGAGTTTTTCTTTTTTCGCATCTACGTTTCGAAATTGTCGTTTACTGTGCATTGTTTGTGTTAACTTACTGAACCCCGGCCTCCGGGCCATACTTTTCCTACCTTCGTATGTTTTTTGAAGACAAGGGTAGAAGAAACGAACTTCAAATACATATTGGATACTGTTGAGAACGCAGGTTTCAAAACTGACCGAACTGTTTAAACAGGAGAAACTGGATCTCTCACATATCATATTTTACCGCCTGGGTCTCTACAGAAGGGCATCTCAATGACGCTTGTGTCCGTCCTCAAGCTTTTTGATGAACCGATTGATTTGGTTTGATGAATTGCACGTGACATAGCCGTAGCACGTGCAACTGAAATTCAGCATGAAAATATAGAGAACATGTGAAGACGTACGGGAAAAACAATTCGCTACGTTACCTTCATAGCGCAACATATCACGATAAAATCCACGCAATCGCATACAATTTTACTCATTGGCAGAAATATGTTGTGATATTGTATCGTCAATTTTTGCGTATTTCAATGTTAGCTCCGAAGTTAGTAACGTTTTTTTAGCACACCCGGTGCAATAATATAGTTATGTGTATTTTTTCATTTACTTTGTGGTGATTCTTATATTTCTTCTTGCTGTTGAATAAATGTTGAGATAAAAGAATGATTTTTTTAAAAGGATTCAGGGACCTGCCACAAGGAACAGGCTAGTTTTAGTAGCATTAATTTCCAAGCAGTTGGACGTGGAATGTTACCTACAGGGTGCCCGGAAAGTTCTGTCGCTTTGCTGGTATGCTTGCCAGTACGCGTTGTGGTTGGTCGCCAGTCTGCCAATGGCCGCAGGTGTGACCCTAGCCGACCCGGTCAACCGGGGGGGGGGGGGGGGGGGGGGGCGTGCAAATATGACCCTCGTATCGCGTTCAGTCATGGATGACCAGGCGAAGCGGCATACTGTCGCTGGCTGCCCGCGCGCGGCGGCCGGGTCCGGCTTATCCGAGGCGCAAGCTGCGGAACGATGCAGCGTTAACCTGACCTGAGGTCACCGATATAACAAAATATGATACATATTATATATATATATATGATATGATATGTAGGTACTGATGCCCTCACACAATCCCGAAAGCTCCATATCCATCCCTCAACTACTTTGGCCGTGGCACGACCACACACTTTTTTGGAGGTCGCGTCACATGACCCGGCCTGGTACGACGTACATAAATGCCCTATCATCTTCGTCGACGTCAGAGAAGATAAAGAGACATGTCTACGAGGAGCTCCTGGATACGCACGCCATTCCCTGGATCGTGGGGACCTACCAGGAGGGCAACTTTGTCTTCCACCAAGACCAAGACCACCAAGTCCGCCAACAACGCCGCCGCCATCCAAGCCAAGCTGACAGGCGAGCTCGGCGGGCCGGATCATTTCTGGCGGAAGAGATGCGGCCGCCTCAGTCACCCAACCTCAACCCGCTCAACTACAGCGTGTCGAGCGTTTTGCAGGAGGAGGTCCAGGTCACTTCTCATCCCAACCTGGAGTCGCTCAAGGCGCGCATCGTGGTGGCGTGGGAGGCGCTGGAGGCGGCCTACATCATCAGAACCTGCAGGGGCTTCCGCTCTCGCGTCGAGGCCGTCATCGCCGCCGTGGGCGGCTACATTGAGTGAGCGGTTGGCAAAAGGATGTGGCTTGTTGTTCCCGGTCTCTGTTTAAGCCTGTTGTTGAATTTAAATGAGTCAGTTGCATTTGTTTGCGAAGATATTGAAAAGCGCCAGGACTTCCCGCGCACCCTGTATATGAACCGCCGCGCTGGTGGGCGGATAGCGTCCGACCTCGCTGGAGCGTACCGGCTAACCCGGTGCCGCCGCGCGGCAGCTGCGCCGCTCTGTGGATCGATGCTGGTGTCGTCACCACCGGAAACGCCACACCGCGTGGCGCCCGGTGGTGGCTGGCCTCCACCGCCGGCCGGCGCAGGGCTGGCCCTTACCCCGGGGTCGGGGTCGGGGTCGTGGAGCCCGCAGGGCGCGGAGCAGCCTTCAGCGCTGAATCGCTACCGTCGGCGGGACTGATGTCGATGATGCATTGCCAGTCTGTCTCTGTTCTCTCTTATGTTTTATGTTATGAGTTTAATGTCTTTCCTTCAAACATTGTGGCCTTAACACGACCGCAAACTTTTTAGAGGTGGGGTCACTCACGCTGACCTGGGTGACCTTGCCTTGCCTTGCCTTGCCTGATCTTGCCAAAATGCCGTACTTTCGCCTAGTGCCACCAAAGGCCGTGAATGCGCCAAGTACGACCCCTCAGGCACATCGTTACACTTTGGCGGGCTTCGGCGGCTGCCGAGGGTCGGTAATTTATCGGCGGCGAACTTCCGCGGCTTGGCTTTGCCCACGTGGGTGCTGCGTTCGGGTCGCAGGCGGCGGCGAATCGAAGCTGGCCTTCCCTCTCAGAGTGCTTGCCATATATGGATAGGACTGCCGTACTACGGCATTTGGAAGCACTGGAAACTTAATAAGATTGGGCGCTCGTGATGTGACTTGAGATGACCTTGGGGCAAAGTTTTCAGCGAAGATGCGGTAAGGATGTGCGATGAGTCGTGCCAAAAACATAGTTTTTTCACTCTCAAAACGGAAGGGGTATTCAACCCCCCTCCCCCCGAGCAAGGCGCAGGATAAAACAAAGACCTATTGTTCTTTGCACGACAAAAATCTGAGGGAGAATGGAACGCGTTGTTTGGTGAATTGAGATTCACGTCGGAGGCTGACGTCAGTAGGTTCTAGTGGAATTTCCTCAGACGAGTCCCTGGCCGGTGGGAGGCCCTGCACTGGACGCACACTGCACCGTACCGCCGCGCGGCGCGGCTCCTACGACCGACGGCGGGCAGCGAAAGTGACGACCCGGGCCGGGCCTGGCGCTGGCGGCGCTCCTCGGATGCGCGCGGCGAAAGTGTCGGAAGCGGCCGAGGAGACGTGTCGCAAACAGACGGCGCCGGCCGCCTGGCTGTCAGGCGCTGTGGGGGCACTGGCCGACCGGGGACCGAGACTGACGGGCGGCACTGACCGACTGGCTACCGAGACTGACGGGCGGCACTGGCCGACTGGCTACCGAGACTGACGGGCGGCACTGGCCGACCGGGGACCGAGACTGACGGGCGGCACTGACCGACCGGGGACCGAGACTGAGATCATGGCTAGTGCCGTGCGTCCCCTGATGTGACAAATACGTCCCCAAGTACGGCGTATAGGTACGTGTCCCCATATATGGAAACCAGGCGTCGGTGACGCCAGATATAGAGATGCAGTATTTTCTCAAACAGCTATACCTGCACCACACCTCACCACTCAATATAATCCTACACAATAACCTTTGTGTGGAGTTGACTCGGCCGATCTCCGGCTCTTGGCGATTGATGGTGTCATAGGTAACCCACTCACGTGGACGGCTGATTCACACACGACTGAACTGCCCTCCGCGGCCGCCGACCCTCTGGGGAGGGGGCTTGCGTTGTTTGGAAGACATGACGTCACAAAGGCAGCGGATTCCGGTTCCGTAATGTTAACGCAATACAAACAGTGTGGTAGTTACGCCCCTTTATCTTTTTATCTAGGTGAGGTAATTTTAAGTATTTATGCTCATTGAAAGGCTTGTTTATTCTAGATTCCAAGCATGGTCTCCGATTTCACGTACGTCGCTTCAATCCGCCACAAAACTCTGGAGTAGAGGCATGTTCCGCCGCCGCGTCGGGCCGCCGGCGAGTCGGCGCGGGGCCCGCCGTCAGAACAGAGACTGTACAGTGTACATCGCCGCCGCCGCCACGCTAAGGACGCGTTGCCGGAGGCTGTATAACAGCTGTGTGCGGCTGGCGTCCGGCTCTTACTCTGCGGCTGGCGGGGCACATTTCAAACGGTCAGTGATCGGCGTTCCGGAGGCGGAGCAGTTACGCGTTACCAATATTTCAAATTATGCTTACACATATACAATGATACAGGACACCGTGAAACCGAAATAACACCGCCAGACGGCAACAGACCACCGCTGTAGGGGAATTCCAAAGTTGCCGCCTGTTTACAAAGTTCGTTGTACAATTGTATTTAAAGGGAGTGTGTCTACTGTTTTGTATCGCCCAAAATATTTTTCCTACAATCAGTAGCTATTGTTTTCACGTTTGAATGAAATAAAAGTCCTAGATAAGCCTCAAATAACTTAATTTTCGCTTGAATTGTTTCAGCATATTTCGGTATTAAAGCGACATTTTTTATGATGAAGGCAAACAGACGAAAGAAGAAGTAATGTAATATGGCGCATGTAAGACATTTTATGACAGTGATTACGAACGGCAGTTGTAAATAAACAGTCGAAGCAGAACCGGGGCTCTGTTTGAATGCTGCTATCAGCGCTCTCGAGCTGTTTAATCGAAATGTGATTGGTTGACATTATCGGTACGTTGGCAAGTTTGCATCGAATTCTAGTGATGGAAGCGGGCTGGGGTAACACCGCTAACTTTTGTATTCCATACCTACGCTGGGGTAAACGGAATTTCTCAGCAACTAGGGCTTTACTGGAGGAATGCAAGTATGATTTGATTCATAAAAATCTGCCCTTCAATTCCATGTCCATAACTCCATGTCGTCAATGTCAGTAGACACACTACCTTTAATTAGGCATGTACTTGTAGGCCTGTAATTAGGCATGTATCTGTGGAGCTGAAACGAGCCGTGAATTTTGATGTTCAAAATAATTGTTGTGAAACTAAGGTCACAAACATTTTTGGAAAGGTCAGGGTAGAGGAAGTTAGCTGTTTTCGCGCCGATGGAATAACAATATAACCCTATACAAAGGGTGAGCCAGAAAACAGTAGGGGAAAGTGGGGTAATGCGGACTAGCTAAGGGATGACGTATCATATTTGTAATGGCATATGGAATCTACCAACAAATGCAGGGGCGTCGACACCTATGCGACCAATCAGACTAATCACCACTTTTCGAACGCTCCAATGTGCCGCCCCCTGACCAGGAGCAGGTCCTTGAGCAGGTCCTAAGTGCTGTCCTTGACCGAATGCCACCCAGGCATGATGCCGCCACTCAGCCAGATGACGCGGCGGTCAGGTGCCCGAGGTCATCAGAGGTCAGTGACCTCGGTTGACTTTTGGGGCTCGTGACCTCATTGGAACCATGGAGGTCTCATGGTAACACCTCTTTGTACACTCCTGAACATCAAAAATTAGAAAGCGCGCGAGTGTTGCATCGATATGTTGCGGAACGACATTTACGTTTGACGTGACCTTGAGAAAAGGGTCACAGGTCACGGGTCATCGGGGTTATGACTTCCAAGTCTTTGGGGTAGGTGTAAAAATTATAAATACTGAAGTAACAAATATTTCGTCGCGGTCTGCCACTTTTTACGCGAGTTATTCGCGGAAAACCGACGGGGGTGGCAACCACCCCCTACACTGACATGGGTTAACACAATGCTAATTTACCACATTGTTTTCCCATTTGTGTTACCCTTTTATGTTAATCATAATTGAACATACCTGTAAGTATAATAAGATATCCAAATCGCCATACCCATTAAAAAATTGGGGGAAAGTGGACCAGCACCAAGCAAATCGGACTACCCCTAGTCAGCTTTATCCCAATTTCAAAATTTTATATTTGGACAAGCCTTTCAGAGAACGCGCCGAAATAGGCGATTGTTTGTTAGGTAGGCTTTTACTCCCATGCAATTTCATTTCTGAAGCACACGTATTTATTTCTATTTACACACAAACATCGCGGTAATCACGACATTGTTATTACACTAAAATTAGAAGAAAAATAAAAATATAGCATTTTTTGTTTTAGAACGGAAACACTCACTCCGATAGTCGAACCACCATGGCCAGAAGTGCGTCAACATAATGCACTACTACACCCTTTTTCATTCAATTTAAGACAAGTAAAATTTAATTTATGGCAAGCAAAATTCGATTTATGGTAAGTAAAGCTTCATTTAAGACAACTAAAATCCGAATTAAGACAAGTAAAATTCGATTTAAGAAAAGTCAAATTCGATTTAAGACAAGTGAAATTCGAATGTTAACATTTAATATTTAATTTAAGACATATAAAGTCCAAATTAAATAGTACTTTATATCACACTGGTCTCGATTTTATCAGTCGCTTTTTAAAGACAACAATTTTAGGGGGACGTGACAACTGTGGATGATTCCGGAGCTACAATGGTCTTTTGTGTGGAAGAAGAACAGGATGAGAACAACTGAATAGGATGGCCGGTGCAGGAGACGGACAGGGAGACGAGGCGAATAATGAATACGAAGAAGCAATAGGTGAAAGACGATACCAGCGAGGAGTTCAAAGGGGGTCAAAAAGGAGTTTGTGCTTACGAACGCTTCACTGAAATGCATTAATATGTACAATGATACATTCAATGTTTCTTCCCTAGCCACTGACTTTAATGGCTGTATGATAGTGGACGTATCCGCTGAAAGAAGTGACCTGATGATGTCCTCGCGTGTCGTGTGATACTTGTAGATAAAATGAAATGTTTTGCGTCGCGAATGTAAAAAGCGAGAACAATATATATATTTATAGTGAAGTGAAAAGAAGTCTGAATGTATAATTTTAGGTGTCACATTTGATAAACTAAGGTTTTCCTTGCCAGAGATTTATCGGGTGTGATCTCTGATAACCGAGCAAGATAATCTCGAATTTCCGCTTGATACGCCTGCTCTCAGCCTCCCGTTTTGTGCATTCGCTGTCATGTTGTGTTGGGTTCAATACTTATATCCGCCATCGATAAACCTCACCCATCCTTTCGGCAACAGTGTCACAGAGAGTGACGACGATCATTACTCGTCCTTCCTGCCACTTCCCCTCCCTGCGGGAACGGTCCCTCCCGTCCCTCTCCCCTGTCGGAGCCGTCCCCTTCCGTCCCTCTCCCCTGTCGGAGCCGTCCCCTCCCGTCCCTCACCCCTGTCGGAGCCGTCCCCTCCCCTCCCCGTCACAAACTCTCTCGACACGAATCAGTGGCGCCGTCAGTGCCCTGAGGGTCTGTCAGTTCGTCGGCTGGCCGTACAGCTGTTAGCGGCTCGTCCAGACCGGGCTGGGACAGCTGGCGGCGCCGTTACCGCACCAGTCTGCTGGCCGCCGCGCCCCGGCGCTCCCCCAGCGTCGTTTGCGTCGCCGGCGACGCGCATTATGTATGCAGAGGGCCCATCATTAACCGGGCCGTCGGCGGCTGCGACCTGGGCCCGCTCCGTCAGTCGGATGAGACTAGTTTAGCGACATGCGCCGCCGGTGACCATGCGGCCGGCGCGGCGCTGTTACCCATTAGCGGCGGCTCGCGGCCCGTCGGGTCCCCATCAGGCGCGATCGAATATGGAGATGCGTCACGAGGGCGTGCCTGTCGCGTCATCTGTTTCAAAGTTAACAGACGACTGCCGGTCCAGGGCCGGAGCGGAGAGCTTGAGCGCGGCTTCCGGTGCCCTGGGATCGGCCGAGACGAGCGGCAGTCGCCGTTCCGAGGATTGCTGGGTCCCGCTCGGCCGCCGCGGTCGGCACGGCCGCACTGAATTACACAGAGACGGATTCGGGCTATTATCCCTCATAATCTGTTTTACTACGTGTCTGATGGTTAACCTAGTGAGGAAAGGCTAAACAATGCAGGGCGTTAGGTCCTTTCGTTTGATCCCCGGATTCCCATAAGTCTGGGTAACGAATGCTTTCGCTGGCCATTTTTGGCCCGGGGCCGCGGAGTGCTGGCGGCGGCGGCAGACTGGGTAAAAACATGGCGGGGCCTGCAACAGACGAGGGTCTGTTTGGCGACTCGGCGGTCCCCAGTGCCGCCACCGGGACACAGCTGCTCCTTAACGCCAGAAACAACACCCAAATCTAATTGTCCAAATGGCTGCCACAACATATCCCGCGGGGTTTGTCGGCCAAAGTTCCAAAGTGCCGAAAGAACGTGCAAATTAGTTTTAAATGTGTAAATGAGCCAGAGTAACTAATTTGGGGAAGATCTTGTCCCCGACCCCCCGACCCAAGAGGCAATAAAGTGAACAATGACACCAGTGGCTCTTTTGAGAGAGCGTCTGGAAAAGAACTGTCCCCGTTATGCTTATTACCTTAGTTCCATTTGTGTTTTTTCTCGATATTATTTAAGAATGTATGCACGGAACCGCTTGCTGTGTCAAATTTCATCATCAGCCCATCGAAGCCAAAAACATGCTCGTCTCCGATGCCCCTTCCAGCGTCAGTCCTTCCCCCTCTTATGGCGACAATCGGTCTGAGTAGTAATACATGTTTCAGTCTGAGTAGGTACGGATATCGAGAAGAGCGTGTCGTGCACGCTCCGAACGTTATCATCCTGCCCGTCCATTGCTATATCGTGATGTTCTTACCGTTTCCACAGCCACCAATATCCTGCCGGTCTTATCTGGATGTATTATGATTTGACTCGCGTTCACTGATTGGCGACGCATCTGGCAGCCTACTCACACGCAATCGATGAAAACATTTGTTTACTTATGTTCCTGAATCATTCACAACGGGCCGGAGACACTCACACACACACACACACACACACACACACACACACACACACACACACACACACACA
>JARFNZ010138158.1:0-10689 GCA_031763405.1 Balanus nubilus
ACTGTAGCTGTAGCACAACTTCAAACTTTTTTTGAGGTTGGGTCACGTGACCTGACCTGGTGACCTGACCTTAGATGGCCTGGCGTTAAAACTTTCACACAATATGTGCAATCGATGCCCATACAGGTGTGCAAAAAACCGCGGCGCTGCGCGTTGCCGTTTTTTCGGTATCGTCGAAAAACCTTAGGGGGGGTGTCTAAACACCCTCCCCCGGCACGGCGCGGGTTAACATCGAAGTCCAGGTACCCGAAATATGTTTTGTTGATGGAGAATACAAAATTGCAATTATCATTCTGCGCTGATCTTTGTGCTATCACTGTTTTTTGGTAGTTTTTCGGCACCTTCGTCATAAAAACATCGTAAACTCAACCGTTTATCATTGCTGTCTGGTATTTTTTTTTAACAAAGTCATTAAATGTTCAAGATGAGTGGACATGGGAATCAACTAGCTGAAGGTATGCATACCAAATGCTGTTTTGAGAAAATGAAATAGGTTGGAAGGACATTGATGATTTTATTTATATCATTTGAATGTTTCAGGAGTATCGTAAGCACCTTTGTTAAAAAATACTGGTATTTTGGCTGCGAAATCATCTGGAAATTCAAATCTTAAGTACTTGTCAAGAACGCTTGCCAGCTTTGATTTCAAATATTTGTTTATTAGTGGTGTTGTATGTAAAATGTGAGAGATTTATGATAATTATTTTACCTCGTGTTCCCATTACAACTCTTAACTCCATTTCTATGGTAAAAGGTCATTATTTCCCTTTAAGACCAACCGGCAACAAGCCTGGTATAGTTGGTTTGGTCTCTGAAGGTCTGGCATATTATTTGGCACGAAAATGGACCAGGAACGGCTGTTGCAACGGTACCTATGAATGTATCATCCTAGCTGACATTGGAATCGGCGTGGAAAACTGCGGATGTAGTAGTCTGTGTATTAATGTAGTAATCTGTATTTTATCTGGTGTTAACGTGTGGTTTTGTGGGTCGTTGGGATCCCGGGAGAGGGGCACTCCTGGTCACCTGCTAATGAGTGGCGGCGTATTTAGATAGAAAAGTTTTTGATTTGTTCAATGTAATTTGATTGATTGATTTATTTATTTCCTTCACCTCCTGCGGGACTACGGTACCCATTCACAGGAGGGTTCCTGCTCCTCCTCAAGGCTGCGGCAATGCGCGGAAGCCCACCCCGCACCTGAATTAGCCAGGTGGAGACAGCAGTCCGAAGAGCGGGCGGCATCGGGCTTTGAGCCCGGGTCCTCCCGCCCCCCAGACCACTGCCTTACCAACCAGACTAAGCAGACCGCATCTTATCGTAATCATATATCGTATGGGCAGATCTGCCATAGACGAGGACCAAATCTGCTCCCTCCCCTACAGGGAATAAGGTTAAGTGACAGCAAACTTTGATGAGTTAATTTGCAAGCTTCGAGCAGGACTTAGGGGGTAGTACATCCCTTATGTCGGTGACCGGAGACACTAGCGGATCTAAGGAAGGGGCTTTAGCCCCAAATCGTCTGAAATCGGCGAAATCTGACACATTTTCTAATTTAGAAGGAAATCTAATAAACTTTTACTAAGGCATGCTTGTTTTAAACTGCCTTATAGGTGAGGCACAAGGAAGCCAAATCCGATGAGTTTTTCAAATTTTGTGATTTTTTTTTAATTTAGCCCCCCCAAACCACCTGCAGTCCTTGTTCTGGATCTGCCAGTGACTGGAGGCAGTATGACTCGATCGAGATTTTGTCACGTGCCTTGTCGTGGAAGATTGAGCACTGTGCATTCAGCCATGGACATAACACATGTGTTTCTGACATGGCTGGATGATTTATGCTACGTCAGATGTATCAAATGCAGTTGCCCAAAATTCATCTTCAGACCGGGTTAATGCAATGCCTAACTGTACCTGTACAAGTCCAATCGAGTCTCAGGCATGACTAACGCGATCAACGGCATGACAGCCACAACACCAATACGTCGTCGGTAGGTAGCACCGCACGATACATGACTGGGATCATCCAGGCCGAGCCAGACGGTAGTAAAATGATCCGTTTTATCATATGTGCTGCATTGCTGCGTCGGCTGCCGGAAGGTACGCAGATGCCGCGGTCTCCTGTGACCATCCTGCGGCGCAGTTCCGTCTTAACGGCCGTCACTGTTCGGTTCCCCTGACCGAGCCGCGGACCATCAACGGCGTTTTTAAGGGTGTTGTTTATTCCATCAATCTTGGTTTATTCCAGGTGGGTGACAGCACGTGACCCGCATTGCGGCCTGGGTTGTTTACGTTAGCTCTTCTGTCAATATAGCACACAAAGGCTATGAGAATTTGTAGGGTAACGGACCAAGCGTATTCGATTATTTCGTTTAAGCCGAGGTGCTATTTTCTTTTTATCCTATACTGAGGAGGGGTAATTGGCTATTTATTAAATACAAAATATTAATACTTTATCCTTGTTAATTATGCTTTTCGCGGCCTTCTTTGGAGGGAAGCTGGGAGCCCCACGATATGCTGTTGTAAACTTGACGCAGTCACAAAACTGGCGGAAGTAAAAAATACTAGGGTTTCATGTAATATCCTTTTTGCTTAATGTAAAATGAAGGAAGATAATATTTATTGCTAATACTTCCCTCTCTATGTATTTATTTTTATGCAACTTTATAAATAAATTTCGTTTCTTTATTGTTTGTATAGGTGGTGCCCTAATCAACAACGAATGTATTCGAACGGGACTATACAAAATGGTATTTAAAAAATACGCTATTTTATGCGTATATGATTAACCGCTTTCAAATCTTATGTCATTTATTTTTTATATACATATGTAGATTGTCAAATAGTTGTTTATGTTATGAAACTGTACGCGTAAAGTAGTCAAATTTATTCCCGTTAGGGCACGTGGTGTGTTGTTCGCCTTGAGATGTTCTTCTTCGATGAAGATACCCTACTTGTAGTGCCCATTTTGAGCACATGACTTGATGCCCAACCTCACCTACATGAATCTTGGTTTATTCGCTCATCGTCAGCGAGGGTTATTTTCGCGAAGGAAGAACGGTTCATCGGAGTACGCGGTGTTCTAACCCAGCATCTCCGCGGTCAGAAGCGTTGTGATTTATACATCTACAAAGCCAAATAACCCTCTAACAACCATTTTTTAGTGCGCAAACAGTCATTTCGGCGGAGCACAAACCGCGCTAATGGCGCCGTTAAACACCGTCCCATACCGCCCCCACGTGATGTATGCATATGCATTGCGTGTCGGGTGCGCGGGAGTTTCGTGTGTCCACGAATCGGCCCGTGGTCCGAAATGGGCACCGCGCTTCTCACCGTCGGTGGTCACCCCTGACCGGTCCGGTCGTCCGCCGGGGAACTCTTGCGGGACCGTAACGAAGGCCGGAGCCTCCGCGGCCCTCCGGACACCGTACGACTGCATCCAAAGCGAGCGTCTGCCCACCGAACCGTGAAGTGCGAACTGCCAGGTTTGCCGAACCGACGTTCCAGCGGGTGCCTCCGCCGGGCGGGCGATCTCGGACACTCCCTGGCCCACATCTTATGCCGGCGGTTGGAGGGCCGCTAGCGGTACCGATATAGGTCATGTTGACATACATACTACACAGCGAGTAGTGGGCCGGGCGGCCGCTAGGTGGCAGGCGGAGCGGCGGCGCAGCAGTTGAGCTTGACTAGGGTCGGGCAGAAGACGGTATCGAGGAGCGGGTGGAGAGCGATCACCATGGCACGGACCGTGTGCGCGCTAGCAGTGATACTCTGCGCAGCTGTAAACGCACAGCTCTACCAGCGTACTGACAACGGCCCTAGTTCCAACTACAACTACAACTCGAGATTCTACCCAGTCAGCCGCTCCAACTACGACCCCGGCAGCCGCCCCAACAACGACCCCGGCAGCCTCGACTACGGCCACATCTACAAAGACCGGTCGTCCTCCAGTCCAACCTACGTCGCACCTCCCTCCCGATCGCCCGCCGCCAGACGCGACGACCCCAACCAGCGCCTCCAGCTCGCCTATGACGCCTACCTCCGCGAGCTTCGCGCTGCCTCGTCGCTTCAAGAGGGGCGTCGTGACCCCCTCCCGCCGCCGCACGACCTCCAGACCGCCGCCCAGCACAACGACCCCGCCGCTTCAGCCTCCGTGGAGCGCTCCGACAGCTACGGCTACGGCGACGACTGCAGCGACCTGGACACACTCAGCATGGCGCTGGGACTGGGCGCGCTGGCCGCCTTCGCTATCTACTACTACATCCAGCAGCAGGCGGCCGTTGTGCGACGGAGCCTGCCCGGGATGTCGATGCTGGGAGCGCTGCAGAGCCGGTTTCCGGAGCCAGTGGTCCTGGAGACGATGACGGAGGGCGTCTGTCGCGGCCTGGACGCCCTCGAGAGCCGCAGTAGTCGCCGGCGGCAGCAGCAGGCGGCCCAGGGCACAGGACGAGCCATCGGCGGCGACTGTCTGGAAGGACTGGTCGGACCGGCCGCCGGCTTCTTTGCTCTGGCGGCGATCGTGGCCTACGCACTGGCTCAGGCGGCCATGGCGGCGGCGAGATCCTTTGACGCAGGTGAGAATGGGGTGGACAGGGAGGCGGCAGGACTTAGACATGTAATAATTTTGTTAATATTGTGAACTTAACGGACCAACGAAGTGCTATGTCTCAGTGACATGCGATGTATTTTACTAAGTATCTCTGGGGAAATATTTAAGATCATAACAGAGTAACAGTCATATTTAACCGAGTTCTATAATTATATATAATTATTATAAAAGAGTTCTTATTATATTGATGTCTAGTTTTAATTATGTTAAAATTGAATTTAATTGTTTTAAATCTGTTTAGTGCTGATGCTTACCAAGGTCGTTCTTACGAACCTGACCTTAATGTCATGGTCAGTTGGGAACGAATGGTCCATGCAAAACGCAAAAGGTGAAAGTGCTTTGAAGTTTGAACAGATAACAACACAAAATGACGCAGTGTTGAGTGTTTAAGATGGCTTATCATGTGCGGCTCCATACTCATCGATTTAGTCATGGGTGACTATCTACAGTTATCTACTAACCATTGCTGGCGTTGTTTATTACTGTAGCTGGTGCTGTCTCGGCAAAAGCCCAAACGACCTGCACTGAGATACCACTAAGGCTTTATTTACATGAGAATCTCTTATTCAGTCAGTTTCATCTTCCTTCCATCGTTGCCATCATTGCCCTTGATTTAACCCAACTACAACGAACTGCGCTTTCAGCATTCAGGGTGATGGCCTCAAGTCAGAAACTGTTGACCGCGGGCGTGATTCCATATATGCTAGCGAACCGCAGCGATGCACAACTGCGTTTCTGTGCATAATACTTAGGTGTGCATAAAACGTTTATTTCTTTGTTCACGTATACCCGGCGTTTTGGAATAATGAATCAATGGAATCGCGTCTAACCACTAACCTAACACCATGCCATTTATATATGTAGGTAGATTACAATCCGTGCAGTTTAGACTGGACGAGACATTCGCTGATTGGCGAGAACATGTCGGCTCTCAACATCAATCCCCTCCAGCATAGAGGGTACAGACGATAGTCGTGCGGGGCATACGGTACGTGGTGGCAATGTCGTTCGTCTCCCCATGAAGACAGTCGCCTTGCCCTTCGAAGAAGAACACGAAGCCGTCGTCCTTCTCTCCCGGCTCGCCGTCGCACCACAGCCCCGTCCAGAAGGTGGACGGCGACCCTCCCACCGGCCGGAAGTTGCCGTTGACGTACCTGATGTCGGTCCAAACGCGGCCCTTCGCCGCGCTTTTGACGTAATCCAACTGCTCTGGAGACTCGACCGTCAGCAGGGTGGCGGCTGGGCCGAACTCGGACGTACAGAAGTCGCCGTCCTCCTGCCAGAAGGCCTCGTCGCTGTCCGACGCCTGCATGACCAGGTAGCAGGCGTTGCCGACCCTCTCCCAGTCGGAGGGGCACTCCTGAGGGACGCGCGGGTCCGGGGGCGAGGCGGAGAGGTCGGCGAAGATCCGGGCCCCCGCTGAAGGAGTCAGCTGCTGGTCTGTCGGAGCGGTGGACAGAAGGAGACAGGAGTCGGCAGATGTCTGGATGGTGACGCACTCCTGGTGACGGCGGCATCGCACTGCACACTGGAGCGCCCCTCCACCTGGAGATGTTTGGAGGACGGTGCCGTTGAAGGTCTGGTTGTTAGCGATGAGTTTGAACACCGCTCCGGAGGTGGTGTTCCTTGGTAGCAGATGGAGCAGCAGTAGAAGCGCCAGGACCAGCTTCAGACGTTGACGCTGCGCTGTTCTCTTCAGAAACATCGTTGCCGAGCAGTGGTTTATGAAAGCTGATGTCTAACAATATTACGTTGTCCTTTGACTTCCCTTGAAAAAGAGGAAGCTGTTGATTTAAAATACGCATGCATGCAAGTGGTATATAACTTAAGCACTGTATAGCATTGATGCGCATATTTTACTAACAATGAAAATGCAATATTGTTGCTCGTCATTGACCAAAGGGCACAAACTATGTCATCCTCGTTATCTGCCAAACCATGGCCGTAGCGAGACAACTGAGGCGGCATTCAAAAACCCTTAATTAGACGCATCTTATGCACACGAGAAATCTCCAAATTGAGGTCGTATGTCAGGTCAAGGTCAGGTAACAGGTGAGAAGATATCGTTTTCGCATTAAACCGGCAATAACCGGTGGGCGATTTCCCCTTTCACTGCCGAATATTCGTGATAGAAAACGATAAAAAAACGAATGGAGCCATTGACGTGAAACATTGTATTCCTCCTCCGGCATCAATTTTACATCGTCTGTAGAGAAGTTAGCCAACCATGCATACAATATTTCCGAGCTTTCTTTGCTGACGTTACTACGCACGATTTTTGGCCGATAAGTGATAAATGTTTGACAATTTCCCAAAAATAGAGTTGTAAAACAAAACACAAATTAAAGCGTCAAAAGACGTCAAATGATGAGTTCTGCAAAGTGGCTATATCATTGTTCCGAATGTATTTTTGTGTGTTTTACCCACAAAAACAAAACTGATTTTTACTCTTTGTATTTCCCCACACAATTCGGAATTTAGGAAATATTGTAAATACCATAATATATACGATTACTTAGATGGACAGCACACAAACCATATTTTAAAGCAATAACTTCATTTTAGAATGCCCATCGGTTCGTTAGGTACAAACCTATCCTCCCGTTATGACGTCATTTTTCATTGCATTTTTGGTACTTCTAGACCACGTGCGCAAAAGTAAATGACACCAATGGATTTATAAGGTAAAACTGGTCCATGCACATTAGACCGGATCGTCCAGACCCGATTTGCAAAATTTGTAATCGACCAGGGTCGTGCGACCTGGTCTGGTTCGTCTCTAGCCCAGATATGACCAAAAAGGCCGGGAAAATAACTTCTAGATGTGTCAAGTTCTCGTCGCGTAAGCACTTGCATGATAACGTCACAGCCGTGCCGTCGCGGGGCACCGGCCCGACGTCTTCTTATGTTACTCGGCCTGTAATTGAGCTAGAGCCTCGAAACAAAACCCAACGTGTTTCTTATGACCAGGGGAAAGTGTTCGTATGCAGTATATAAGCTTTTGACCTCACCATGACCTCCAGGTCAGGTCAATGATCGCAAAAAGACAAAAACGTCGACATGTTCTGTCATTTCGCCTCTTATGAACCTAGAGCCTCGCAAGAAAAACCAGCGAGTTGCTCATAACCAGATAAAGCTGTTCGTATGCGGTATGTAAGCTTTTGACCTCACCATAACCTCCCAGGTCAGGTCAATGACCACAAAACCGGCAAAAAGGAGCGATTTGTTCCCTATTTTGCCTTTAACTGACCTAAACCTTCGGAACAAAAACCGGCGTGTTGCTCATGACCAGGGAAAGCTGTAGTTATGCAATATGTAAGCATTTTACCTCACCATGGCCTCCCAGGTCAGGTCAATGACCGTAAAAAGGCAAAGACAAAGGTTTGTCCTGTCATTTCGCGTCTAATTTACCTAGAGCCTCGAACAAATGCCAATAGACTCCTCTGATGAGCAATACGCTGGTTTTTGTTTCGAGACTCTAGGCAATTAGAAGCGAAATGACAGGACAAATCGCCCGTTTTGGCCTTCTTGGCGGTCATTGACCTGAATTGGGAGGTTACGGTGAGGTCAAAAACTTACATTTCGCATACTAACAGCTCTCCCTGGTCATAAGCAACACGCTGTTTTTTTATTTAGGTACTAGGTCAGTTAGAGGCGAAATGGCAGAACAAATCGCCCGCTTTTGCCTCTGTTGCGGTCATTGACCTGACCTGGGAGGTCATGGGAGGTCAAAAAATTGCACGCCTATTACGAACAGCTGTCCGTGGTCATAAGAAATACGCTGGTTTTTGTTTCGAGGCTCTAGCTCAATTACAGACAAGTAACAGAAGAAGACGTCGGGCCGGTGGCCCGCGACGGCACGGCTGTAACGTCTTCGTGTAAGGGTTTACGCGGTGAGAACCTGACACATCTAAAAGATGTTTTTGCCAGCCTTTTTTATCTTTTTTGGCTAGACACGAACCAGACCAGGTCGTATGACCCTTACCGATTACAAATCTTGACATTGGGTCTGGATGATCCGGTCTAATGCATATGCATCTTTTGTTTAAAATAATGAATTTCAAAATTTGACCTCATTTAACCGTATCTCCTGCGGGCGGCCAGAGTTACGTTAACCTGCGGGGGGGGGGCAGATACTGCCCCCCCCCCCTTCCCCACAACGATCTCAAGATCTACCCGACCGATTTCGATAAAATCAAACACTATTCGATGCGCCATGACGAGATCTTCTTATACAAATCAAATATTTCCATTTATGGCCAAGAATGGGAGATGGGGGACAACAATGGGCAATGTTGGGATATTTTTTGACAGGTTATTGTGATCACGTTTTTCAACCGATTTTGATAAATCCGAGATCTCCATTTTGTAGCACTCGTCATTTTACGTGTTTTAGCGTTTTTCATTTGCATTTACTTTAAAACTGTTTTTTGGGCGAATTTTCAAACATTCAATACTTTTCGGCCAAAATCGGGATGTAGTAACGTCACAAAAGTCGATATATCTGAAACATTTTCCGACCGAACTGCTTCATTTTTTCAGAAGACGTCAAATTGGTGTACGAGAAGGTGTGCCAAGTTTCGCTTCATTAGCGCTATCCGTTGTTGAGTTATTAAAAATATTCGACAGGGGGGCGGGGCACTTTTTGCCCCCCCCCCGTCAATGGCTCGTTAATCAGGGGCCAATCTGCACGGGGGGAGGGGGGTTGTAACGCCCCTCCCTATGCACCGTCATGCGACAGTCTTGCCCCGCACGAGCGAGGATGAACCAGCACAACATATCAAAATGTTTATTTAGCTTGTTGGTCTAGGAATATTGGGAGAAACTTTCGAACGGCCTCATCTGATCTGGAATCAACCACTAAAGTTCAATCGATTTATGCAATGTCCTTCTTGCACGTAGAATCTTCTATGGTGCCGTCTTACCTTGTATGTGCCTGGGTACCGACTGGGCACCAAGAGCCTGACGGTTACCAATGCTTAGTTCGTTTCCACGCAAGAAATAAACAAAACTAGCGTGCGCTCTCTGCACGCACAAACGCAGGTGGGGTGTTATTAGGAGCTGCTGATGGCCTATTAATGTCAATACACAGTATTATTTGCTGGCGGTATTGCCCAATGGACATCTGTGCACTGTGCAGCAGTCCCAACGGTGGCCTTAAGCCCTTTCACCTGCATTGGGCTTTGCTCTTCGGATATTATGTTTACTTTTTCAACATGTTGTCTGAGGAACGTAACTGGACTTAGTTTTTCCACGTCTCAGAAATACTAGGAATAGTAGCAGTAGTAATAATAAAGTCTATCGTTTTCTGTTATTGCTGGTACTGTGCAGTACGTTTGACTATTTGACTTATAAGGAATATGAATGTACCTACCGGGCGGGAACAAAAATTTACCATATTTTGAACTCAAATGACGTAATCGATTCATCATATAAAATATCCTGCCATTAACAGGGTTCCCATCCCAACACCATTGACTGGGCCGGGAGGGAAAAGCAAGCCTCCATGAGTATCTCCCGAATTAATGGTCTCAGCGAGACGCTTAGTCCATTATTGGTCCATACTAAGTTTATTTAAGGTAAATCCGTTTGAAAATATCCTTAAAATTTTTGATGTTGTGTGGAAAAGGTAAAAAATAAAATGCTATATTTTTAAGTTTTGGAACTAAAACCCATTTTTCCCAAAAACGAATCGTGATAACCATTTTGTAGAGCTATTAATTCTACGTATTTTACATTTCTATTGCAATTCCCTTCAATTTTTTACAAACCCTCAAACATTTATCACTTCTCGGCTGAGGACCAAGTGTAGGGACTTTACTAAAGCTCCTTTACTATTTGCTTAAATTGAAATCGTTTAACCCTATTACTGTAGGCATGAAAATGATACCAAACGGTCGGGGGCTCATTCGCCCCCCCCCCCCCTCGGATCTCGGCTCCCATAAAAGGTAGAAAGACGAAATTTAGGGGATAGGGAAATACCATAGAGAACTCTATTTTGTAAAACGTTCATGACCCTAGGTCAATATCTTCAAGGTCAAATGAGGTCAAATGAGGTCAAATGAGGTCAAATTTGCCGTATTAG
>JARFNZ010138169.1:0-10688 GCA_031763405.1 Balanus nubilus
AGTGGCCCGCCACCCCCCCCCCCCACCCCCCCACCCCCCCCCCCCCCCCCGTCTTCTGGCAAACATGAGGCGTCGTTGTCTGTCCAATCTGACTGATGTGTCGCAGGACGCGGGCCCTGACTATATACATATACGGACATCGGACACCGGACACTAAATACATATATACTGTCGCGGCCGCTGCATGACTGGTCGGCCCGGGGACGGTCGCAGCGCGCGGTGACGGCCGGAGGACGACACCGCAGACGGGCCGGCGCCGGGAGACGGCCGGCTGGGGGTCCGGTGACTCAGACCGCTTCCGGCCGGCCCGGGGCCGCCGGTCACCTACTGCACAGTGCACACGGCCAACACACCCAGGACGTACCGGTCCCCGGCCGGACCCCGTCCACAGTCACACCACACCCAGACGGCCATACCCGAACGGCTCAGGGGCCAACTCCACCGTCCACACCCACCTGTTAGCAGCGCCGCGATACTAAACACGACACGCGACCTGGCGTCCCAAACCCAGACAACTGCAAACAATTCACGGAACACACCCGCACCGTCCGGGTTCCGCCCGGGTCCACACCTTGGCGGTCGACGCCCGATCGGCCCCCGGTCCACGCCCGATCGGCTCCCGGCCCGCGCCCGGTAATTAGGGCGGCGCCTCTGTCCACGGGGCGTGCCTGGCCAGTCCCGATCTTGTCCCGGTGTACACCCAGACCAGGGGCTGGGGGTCCCCCGACACACCAGAGGTGCTTCCCGAACACAGCAGACGGCAGCGGCCCACCCACAGACCTGCAGTACGGAACCTGCCGCCGCTGCGTCAGAACGCAGCAGGCTCCGGCGGGCCGGCGTATCGCGCAAAACCCCCGCTGTCAAGGACCAACGTCGGCCAACTGGTCCACTGGCCATGACCTGTAGACATTGGCCAAACTGGCCCGGCCACCATTGTCCGACCGACAGAATTGGGCGAAACGCTGCGTCGCAACTCGTCCCGGTGCGTCGCAGATGCCGCGCTGCGGCGCAGTTTGCGGTGCCGCTCACGGGGCTGGGCGTTAAAGCTCCGGGTTTGGTAGCACTGTTTACCGCGCTGTTGATGGAAGCTTCTGCAGCTGGTCCTGTGAAGCCATCTCGTTCATCCAGGAACCGCAGCAGGCGAATGTTTCCGCATTGTGACGATGGTCGGGACAGCCACGCGGGCACGTTTCTCGACTGATGCAACGCTGGGCTCGGCCGCAGATAAGAGCCCGATCTACTATGGACGGCCGTTTTTGATGCGATGAGGGAGAGAGAACCTCTACAAAGGTTTCAGTGTGGTTTTTAGAGATCGGTTATCTGCCGTTGGTGATCGTATCTGCGGCGATGCGCTCGAAAGACGAGCTGCACGACCAGTGTGTGAGCTCCCTCGAAGGAGTGGCTATCTCCAGGCAGATCTGCGGCGGCCCTGGCACTCCACTGTCGCACAATGACAGCCGACAGAATGGAGATCAAGTCAGATCCACTGATCTAACTTAAAAACCGGCCACATACACTCTGAGTTTCTTCACATAACATAAGTTTTTGGTGTACTTATGCAATGGATAGCTTTTCGGCAGGCCTGAAGACAGCCGACAAGTTGTTGTTCATTATCATAGAGTCATTCATACAGCTCAAAGCACAGTTTCGGCAGATGAGAACAGAGCTAAAGACTCACGCTCAAGGTTTTATCTGCTCCCCTTTCACAGACCGCCACTAGTTCAACATGGGGAAGTGATACAGCGATATAACATCGCGGGTCATCACGCCACGGTGAAGGGTAACATCTACTCTCATTTCCTTGTAGTGTAACGCGTCCAAGGGAGTGTTCTGACCTGGGAGGCATTTTAAAAAAAGCTTGCGGTGATAAAAACGGTTGCTTCTTCGCTCCCGTAATTCGCTTTATATTGCACCTACGCTGCAAGTCGCTCAGTTTCTATAAATAAATGATTACATCAATCATCCAATGCACAATGGGAAAATCCGGGTGGCATGAGAACGGTCGTGAGTGTTGTATTTGAATTCGTGAACTGGTACGTTTGATTGAGCAGTATACCGAAACTGATTATCTTGCACGTCAAACGGGCTCATCGTTGTCAAACGCAATTGATGTCACTGAGCTAGTCAGCCGGATCTTGGTTCGTAGCGGTGTGAATACGCTAATGTGAATATCCTGGTTCGCAGGATGTGAATGGAATACAATAGATACGACGCCATTGAATAGTACGTACACAACTGGCACAATCTAAGACCAAAATCACGAATGCCGGAAACATGGGCCGAAAGACACGTTAATGACTGAATTTGTTAGTGGAAGCTCACAATGTCTTTTGACATACATTAATAAAGAATACAGATGTCTATTGACTGCAACAGCACTGAATGCGGCTAAATTAATGCGCCTGATCCTGAAATTATCACCCTCAAACTCAAACTGACGAACTGAAATGCCACCATGTGCATACATAGGTTTACTTCTAGGCATGAGACATAGAGTGTTGTTAATGTCAAATAACGGCTAGATGCCGTTGCATATAGTACCGGATAATCGGCGAAATACTCTAGTAAAGCATTTCTAAGCATAACTTTTTTTCTAAGATCACAGCATTAAAATGGCCCCGACGATTAATGTATCGTGACCGTCTTGACTTAGGACATTTTGAACAAGAAATACTAAAAATATAAATTGCAAAGGGCACATTGTTTTGAATGTTTCAGTCTTTTCAGAGAATGCTACTTCAAGATTAACTGAAATGATAAAATTCCTCAGCATAAAACCACTACCACCCATACTTTGTAGCAGATTATTTGCGTGTGATTGGTGATAGAAAGTTACAATCACGAATAACAAGGTCTGCCAACTAATCTAACAAGTATTTCAAAACATTCCAGGGGAGGGCACACACCTTGAAATTTGTCAGTAATCCCTACAGTGAACAGTATCCAGGAAAAACACGGCAAAGCTTTGAAAGGCTCAACATTAGGTTCTCGTGTCATTCCCTCCAGGTCATGGCAGGAAGGGAGGAGAACTTCGTTTAACTTATTAGCACATGTGACCATCAAAGAAGAGCGTGACTTGGCAATCTTCTCGTGCCATGCTCCACTGGGATCGGCGTGATAATAGCAGAGGTTCAACCTCAGTTCATCGTGCCCCAGCTGTTAACAGCAGTTCGTCGAGTAATTGCAACAGTACAATGGCAGCGAACCGTTAGGCGGACAGGTGCAACAGCAATAAACGAGTTAAATCAAAATGTTCGTGTCCACAAACGTGCCCTACCCATCTGTACCATGCATGCAATGGTGCTAGCGAGGTTTCGCCGGTAATGTCTGTGTAACTGGGTAATAGCCACAGGTTGGAGTTCTCGTAGATCTGACCCAGGGCTTCCACGTCCAATCCATGAAACATAAATAGCACCATATTCTTGGTGTCGTGCCTGCCTCGTGGCGGCTCAGGCGGCACGGTATGAAATTTATGTGGTGCTCGGAAACTCGCCACCCTGACAGAAACTGGCCCGACCCACACACCCGGAACACGCCACGGCCCTATTTATAGAGACGCCTCTGTGATCCAGTATCGGCTAGACCAGAAGACGCTGTGACCGCAGGACCGGAGCCGTGGGAGCACAGGACGGGGGCGGCGGAGGCGGGGGCGGGGGCGGGGGCGGGCGGCTGGTTTGTGTCAACTGTTTGTGTAGGAGGCATGACAGGGTGGGGACCCGGCCCGGGTGACATCAGTGGCGGCGGGAGCCCCCCCCCCTTCTCCTCCTGACCTCGCCCTGCTGCTGACAGCCGCGGGGACGGCCGGCAGAGATGGCCGTCAGCCGTGCAGGCGGCCGCCGCCACACACAGAGACAGAGAGGCAGACGACGGCCGCTGCCAACTCCGGCGGCCCTGTCGGTCACGCGCCGACCCCGCCGACACCGCCCCGACCCCGCCGACCTCGCCGACCCCGCCCCGACCTGACCTCCGCGCCCCGGCCAGCTGGCCAGGCCGCACTACCCCTTCCCCTATCCCACCCCTACCCCCCACCCCTCTCTGCCCTCTGGCAGCATCGCACACCGCTCCAGTGTTCCATCCTACCGTCCCGTCTCCCAGTCCCGTCTCATGGTCCCGGTCCCGTCCCATGGTCCCGTCTCCCGGTCCCGTCTCCCGGTCCCGTCTCCCGGTCCCGTCTCCCGGTCCCGTCTCCCGGTCCCGTCTCCTGGTCCCGTCTCCCGGTCCCGTCTCCCGGTCCCGTCTCCCGGTCCGTCTCCCGGTCCCGTCTGGGCTCGGATCGCCGGCGACTTTGGCAATACCATCTCTCGAGACCCGTCAATGCGCTGCGCACATATTCGGCCCCTACTGATGCGGGTTGAATAGCGGATTGTTGTGTCCGTTCAATGGTATCGCTACTCCGCAGGGTATGGAATATTTGCGACAACAACGGACGGAGGGAAAACAGCTCATTATCAGACCTCTGGACCCAATACGGTCTCAGGACACTAACCCGCAAAAAAACACCATAAGCGCCAGGCTGGCCGCCGACGTCCTCCCCGAGTCCAGAGATGTGGGCGAGATGTCTGGGAGTTGGGATTTGTCATTGGTGCTGCGGACTCCGGTCATGTCGAAGCGGAATCTAAGCCGAAAACACCCTATTATTTTTATTACTTTCGGTTATTGGAGAAACAACAGTGATTTTTTAATGTTACGAATTCTGGTACTGATAATCTGAGTAAACAAGAAATTTGCAATCCTTAACACCGTCTGCTATGAGAATCCCCTTTCCATCTACCGCAGCGCTGTTAGCTGATTTTGCGGAACCTGTGCTGTTTTGCCTCCGGGCATCTTCTGAGTCGCATTATACCGCTCGGTGGTCCTCATCTCGGCCGGGCTACAAAACAGCAGCCTCCAGGGAACACGCCATCAGACGCCCGCTTAGCCGCCTGCTTAGCCTAAGTGACTCGTTTTCCGCGCACCGTTCTCGTGACGCGAGCCTGGAAGGCTGCCATCGTTCTCAGGTCGCGCTATCATGCTTTCACAATGTTCTTGTGCAAAGAACGCGTAACGAGCTCGTACATCTTGCACGAATGTCAAACGGAACGGTATCTGTTATTTAAAGCCTAAGCTAGAGCCTTAGCTAGAATGTCACGGTCGTACTACGACAATCTGAGGCCATCACCATACGAGGAAATCCCCATCCACAGAGCCGCTCTATGCGGAGTTCACACTGATTGTGGCGCAAGTCAAAAGGCATCTGCCATCTTTTTATTTGCCGTACCACCACCTCAGTACGGCCGATCGAAGTTAAATTCGGTTTACCAGAGTTGAATTTGAATTTGAACTCATCAAGTTCAATTTCGATCCGTTGTACCGTTGCTGTTGTTGTTGTTGTAGTTGTATCCGTTGTCCCTTCAAGAGAAGTGTCGACCTTCGACATGAGGTTTTGAGTTAGCAGAGTAACAACTGAGAAGGCAGCATTGGCTATAGAAACCACATGATCTAAGGCTAGGTTGTCCCAAAACGTCCCAAAACGCTACCTAGACGCCTCTAGCGAAGAGTTTGTTTTGAATTGGCGTTGTTTTTCCAGATGGCAGTTTTGTATTAGATGTACGGGATATCCAATATCCCCACTGACATCGGATCCCTTGGCATTGGCGCCGGCGGCTGAACGTCCCGCCCAGCCGCCCGAGCGGTCGGAGGCTGTCCTCAGCCAAGGGAATCGTTAGTACGTGTAAACGGCTCGCGTCATGCGAAGCAGAAACATGCTGATTCCTTCGAAGTCAAGGATGTCATTTAAAGTTTCCCGCCCCCATCCGTTTTTTCATACTTGTTTGGAGTAGAATTACCCACATGTGTGGAATGTGTCTCTTGGGTGACACTAGGGCAGGTCACCAGTTCACGGTAACAAGTTTGTGTTTTTGCCATGACCAGTTTTTCGCCGATCGGCTTACGTTAAGATTTTAGAAGGACATAGGTACATGCCTAGAATTTGCATGATTCGTTTCAGGATGACCTGGTGCTGTGTCAATTTCGTGATCTCTCAACTACCTTTAAGCTAATGGGCAATTCACGATCCTTCTTCTTCACCAGTTAAAGCATTTGTTATCCCGATAACAAATGTTATAACTGCCAGAGGAGACGGATCGTGTATTGAACACCATGTCCCAGTTCAACAACTCCATTTTTAAGGAAGGAAATGGGAAAACATTCCTATTCAGAGGTTGACATGACATCAGTAATCTTTAAACTCATGTTTCTAAGGCTATTATTGATGACCTAGGTGAATTTTGTTACCAATGACCCCTTGTAAGATCATCCGAGGTCATTCAAGTTCACGAACATTTTTTTGTTTAATGTTTATTAACAGGATGAAAACAAAGAGATGAGACCGGTTTCGTGCTTGTTTCGTCAAAACGCTTCATTCAATATGCAGCTTGATCTTCTTTGGTCTCGTTGACCTTGACCTTGACCTTGAACTTGACCTTGACCTTGACCCGAGGTTAAACTTCGGAAATGACCCAATGATGGCAACGTTACTATGTTACGAAACGTGTCGACGAGAGAAACACGATAAGTGTGTAACATTTTTTATTTATTTATTAGATACAAAGTTATTAACAAAAAACCGCTTTGGAAAAAAAACTGTTTGGCCTTAAATATCACCTCTGCAGCCTAAACTATTAACCTAAGCTTAAATCTGGCAACAACTTCGCCAAAAGAATGTTTCAAGAGTTTTTTTCATAACTGCTCTAATTTTTCCTTATTTTATCAAATTTCGCGAGATAATGCGGCACTTCTGGAGCAAATTCTAAACAGGTATAGGAACTTTGGTCACGTTTAACCTCATTGACCTGCAAGATATTGACCTAGGGCCTTGACAATTAGACAAAGTATAGTTATTCACCGACCCTCATTAACATCCAAACTTCGATATTATAGCTCTTTATGGGAACAGACAACTCAGGGGAGCAAAGTATCTAATAAAGGGTTTGCATCTAATAAAGGGGAGCGGTTTTCGCCCTCCGCTCCCGCACCCACCCCTCCAGTGCGCGTAATTCCGCAGAGGCCCTCCACGGCGCGCGTTCAAATGACGGCTGGCATTACCTTGTGGCGTCCGACACTAGGTATGAACTCCGCCTAAGCTCCAACAGCCGGCGGGTGGGCGGCCTGGGCTGCCTGGGCTGCCTGTTCTGTGTTCAGCGGTCACAATATGCCATGTCACCGGTGATTTATCTGTGGCGCCGCCAGCAGACGCCACAAGTGGTGTCATAACGTGTCGACGAATGTCGGCCGCCACTGGCCGCAGGTGTCGCGCAATAAGCTGCACTGACCCGGCCAGAGGGCGGTCCATCATAGCCCGGGGCGGAGCAGCACGACCGACCCCTCCCTTCCCCTTCCCCTTCCCCCGGCAGGTCCAGAGTGCAGTGTGGGAGCGGGACGGTGCCGCTGCTTCATTGGCCCGTCAGGTATGATGTCAAAATTAGGTACACCAAAGCAGCAAGGCCTGATGGCGCGTCTACTCTAAACCGTCCATTTCATGCCTGGTTCTTCACACATGTAGCGTTGCTTGCTTCTACACCGACCAATCCGTGTCTTTGAGAGTACCTTCGTGCATGGGATGAATAGGGTGATCCGGCAGTCGTTGAGCTGAGTCGGCCGGCCACGTCAGTGAGTTTCCTACTATACCATCAACTGCCAGGTTCAACCCAACGTGAGTCAACGCGACACAAATGTAACTGTATGGGATTATATTAGTGCGGTGCCGGTATATTTGTTTGGAAAAAATATTACATCTCTACATCTGGCGTCACCGGCGCCTTGTACGCACCTACGGCATGTCATACAAGGGGACGTATTCGCCGCACTAGGGGCCGTAAGCGGTATATGGGCCGTATTTGGAGTACCTGGGACGTACGCCGCTCAGTGAGATCGTGTCCAGGTGAGCGTGTCCGCGGCGTGCCGCCGCGCCGGTCGATCTGGGCCGGGTCCTCAGCCGGAGGCCGGTCCGGCCGGTCTCCATCGGCGCTGTGTAATCATCACGGTCGGCGGGGGTCCCGCCTCGGCCGGCACACCACATGTTCTCTCTCCCACGGCCGCACGAGCACCGGCCGAGTCGCGTATTGGCGTTACAGCTCCACTGTGATGGCAACGCTCAGTGAGCTGGGTATCTGAAGGTCACACGGTGTCAACATGCGTGAGTTTCGAAGTATCCGTCCTAAGAGCTCTGAGCTCCGAGGAATTTGAGCGATAGAAGAAATCCGAGGATTCCATTGGCCACGCAACAACAGAGCCCTCGTGTGGGCTCCATGAGTTCAGTGGGCTTCTAGGGCTATGTGGGCTCCTAAGGTTCCTTAGGCTCCTTAGGTTCCTTAGGCTCCTTAGGTTCCGAAGGCTCCATGGGCTCCGAGGGCTCAAAAGGTTCTGTGGGCCCCGAGGGCTCTAAGGGCCTCGTGGGCTTCGTGAGCTCTGTTGGCTCCATTGGCTTTGTGGGTCTGTGGGCTCCAATGGGCTCCGTAGGTTTCAATGAGCTCTGTGGGCTCCGTTGGCTCTGGGTGGGCCAAAGGAACCAGGGTGGGCCAGGTCAGGGTTCCGTGGGCCCGTTGTAGTTGAGTTCTCAACATCCTCCGAGACGCCGCATCGGTGATGCTAATGGTGTGATTTCACGCAGAGAATGCAATTGCGAAACACTGGGTAACAACCATAATTTCGTCCAGTCGCTATCAAATAATGTTGCAGTTCGGATTTCGGTTTTATTTCCGCAGACAAGGCAGGAGCATAGGGAACATTGACGTGTCAGACTAGCCCGAAACGTTCAGAAACTGTGACTACAAGTTATGGAAAATAGAAACTTATGGATAATTCAAGCATTCGAGTTTGAACCAGGCAAGGTAAGGTATTTAACTACTGATATTAGCCAAGAAATTAGCAGGCATTGAACAAGTCCTCAAGTCCTCACTCTTGACAAATAGAAAATGCCTTTTCAATGCAGGAGTCAAATGCCTTTTACCAACCTTCAAGTGCCTTGTTGGTTATGTCACCCGCCTTTTTGGCTCGGTTGTATCTCCACTTATAGCGTTCTGGATAATTCAAAACGTTGAAGTTGTCTCTGGTAAACTTTTTGTCTTCCTTTAATTAATTTTACAAGTGTTATGGGGAAAGAATCACGTTTTGCATATTTGACAATGACGTCTCCATTCTTATTGAAACGTCCACCATTTTGACATGCAATGCTGATTCATAGCCCAGCACCGCCTGGGGCATTTCCATACTCACAAGGCCTGAGGGAGGGCTCAGGATCCGGCCCCATCCCACTGCTATCACGGGAACCAATGGTCTTATCGAGTCCCATGAGGCGGCATTCGAAAGCTCGAGCTATGAGACGCATCTAAACGTGTTTACAAATTTTGATTTGGGGTGACATGGCAGGTGAAGGTCAGGTCAAATGTAAAAGTCCGTTTATGTTCTAAGGTTTCTAAGGACCGCACAGCAAACTTCGTTGTGGGATCCCAGGGACCTGGGTCTTGCAAATGTATCCTGCTATGTGATCCTGTGGACTTTGGTATTTTTTTTTGTCGCGGCACATGCCGTTTTGTTAGCTCATTTTGTTTCCATATTATTTGTATAAAAAACAAATATATGATATTTGCTTTTATAAAAATCATATAAATATCCCAACTGCAAGAAAGTGATTGTGAAAACAGTATTTTCCTTAGTTTCCATGAAATTCAACCTCGTTCATGTTTATACATTTGGTTTCCCAGCATAACCTTCGTCTGCTGGGAAAATAATTATACATGAAACGTTTAAGATGGCGCAAAGTAACAACATATAAACCGTCCTTAACTATATGGTGCCTTTTGCATTGATTCCCTGATCAGACTTGCCTGGAGTCACGCGATATTTAGGTAACACGCCTGCACGGGGTTAGTTCAAACGTTAAGCATTAAATAAATCAAATGAAAGAAAGACCCAACGCTGATCGCCGACGTCAGTCGTATCATCTCAGTCAAACCTCTGTCAATACTATACTACTTCAAACCAGTTTAACTATACTCAGAAAACGCGCATGACCTGCACAGTGTTTCAGGACAGGCACAAAGCAAACGAGTGATCACTAATGATGCAAAATATATTTACTACCCTAGTTAGTTTTCGGGTGGTGGTCATATTTTGAACAGCCAGTAACATATGCTAAACTAGTATACTAATGTAAAACTAGGTAAACTACTAATAAAAAACAAAGCCGATACTAAGCATTGAAAATTGACCATAGTAATACTATGGTAGTAATTTGTCATTTAACTATCCTGATACATATGTGCAACTAATACGAAACGAACCCGCTACTAAGCTTAGTAGCTTACTAGTGACATTGACTTATCATTTACCATGGTAGAACCAATTTTTAATTAGGCGTTGACTAGCATCGTACTATATGTAGCATCCTGTATTACCTATTTAACAGTCAAATACTATGTCGTTACTACATATCGTTACGTATTGTCTACCATGGTGTTACTATTTCGGTACTTGTGTGCTGCCAAGGGTCTTTCCGACCATATTGCCGGTGTTGCGTGTCGCTTCGCCATACCCGCCATCCGCCGAGAAACAAGCAAAGAATAGGATACAAAGAATATTTGCATATCAAGATCAGCCAACAACAGCCAAGTGCTACACTGGCCTACCACACGGAGGCTCATCACAACACT
>JARFNZ010138180.1:2782-18887 GCA_031763405.1 Balanus nubilus
CCACTTTTTAATTTAAATATTGCGGGGGGCCCTCCGTGCCCCCCCCCCCCCCCCGTTACGCCGCCTATGGTTGGTAGTGTCCAGTTGGAAGGCTGAATGAAGCGATCAAAGTCGAAGTTACTTACGATCCCCGCAGTTCATGTATTGACGCTCTTTTATGGATGGCTTAATTAAAGTGTTATTGTTTTTGCTATGAATTTTGCCAGATGCCCTTTTTCAGCTTCTCATCGGTCATGACGCCCCCACTGGTACCTAAAAGATAGGCATTAATGCTGCTGCATACTTTTTAGACCTGGGCGCCGTATGACACCGTGTATCGGCGCGCCCTAAAACCCCAATATCATCATCATACTTTTTAGACCCATCTCTAAATTGATCTGATCCAGCCCAAAGATCCCTGATCGATCTTGGAGTGAATTGAGTCTCCAAACCCGGTCGCCGTGATTTCGTGTGCTCTGATTCTCTCCTATATCCGCCATTTTGAGGCCGGAAACAACTGTCTTCCGGCGGAAGAAGAGACTTCCGGTGCCGCTGCCCGTGGAAGCCCCTTCTTTGTCGCCCGTGGCCATCGTTGATTCTCGTCATCAGAAACACAACGATCATCAAACACGTTTCACTCGTTAACATCAAAACTAGTGTTTTGATGTTAAAATAAGCAAAACAGACTCAGACGTAACAGAGGGATATAGACGTAACAAGCCGGGTGCTGTATCACATTTATTTTAGCCAGAGTCTGAATTCGAAAGTTAAGGCGTCTGGGATCCAGGCACATGTCTGATAAAATGGGTGTGTTTTTGTGTGCGTATGGGGGGGGGGCAAGACAAACCTGTCACTTTGCAAGGGAAGGCTGCACCCGACTCCTTAAGCGTTCAGCCACCATTTCGATAACTCTTGGGCTTCCCACAAGAACTTTCGTATCTTCCCTCAGCTCATTTTGTTTTGTCCCATACCTATTTAGTGGCCACCATCGAAAGTGACAGCAGACAGGCATGCATGCATAGGTGTCCCCTTCCATGCCCGTGTGACCTGACTACGTTAAGTACCAAGAACTTGAGTAAATGATGGGCATTCAGTTACGTTAGGTCACGTCACTTCCCACTATTTTTTTTTTTTTTTTTTTTTTTTTAGGACAGCCCGCCACCTGGTAACTAGTAAAAATCGTGCCCCAGGATCCACTGGACAGATAGCAGAGCTAGTTACGTCCATCGGAATCCCGAGACCGACTATGATTAGGTATTAGTGGGACAAAAAAAAGAGTAAAACAATATGCATTACTGTGCATAATTACTGATCCGGTACCCAAGTTATGAGAATTATATAATTTAAAGAAACAGTAAAGACAACAAATGTAAAGAAAAAAAATGTAAAAGAAAAAAAGCAATTTGTGCTGTGGAGCAACATGGTTTGCGTCATATATTGAATTCGATTCTGCTTTCTTGGAATCAGAAAAATCGGATTCTTGCAATCGGAAAAATCAATGCTGCCTTCTTGCTCGTAAGCTTTCCGCTGGATGTACCAGCGAGAACAACTGGGGCGATGGCAGACACGCTCTTCCTGGTTCCTCCCGGCGTGAAGGAGACTGTCAAATAAGGTGTGTTTTGCTGTTCGCCCAAAGCCTTCAACAAGTCTGTCAATTCTTTGATCACTTTAGTTGCACGTTTGGTCAATTTAGGTCTCAAGATCGACACTGTGTCATGCAGCAGCATCCTAAATTATTTTACTGTGGTCTATAAATTCTAGACAATGGTTACCTATCATCCTGTTCTTAAGCTTTTATTTCTATGAACCGTTTCCGTTCTTACGTGTCATCGTATCATATCATCGTATCATAGTATCATACGTATCATATTTGTGAAGGTATGTATGTGTGTTTGAGTGTATAATGGTGGTTTTTCTATGTGTGCTCATGTTGGTGTATGGACTTGAAGATATGTATTTGTGTTTGTGTGCGTAGTACGAGGGTTTTATTGGGGGCCTGCTCTTGTTGTGCTCTTGTTGTTCTTATTGGCAATACATAAAACGTGATAAATCCAATTTGGCCGGATTTTCAGGGTGAGTGATGAGTTCTAAAACTTAACAACTTGACCTTTACTGAAGCCTCAACTTTGTTGTATTCAATGAGGTTAGCTTGAGAAACTTCAAACTGAGAAAATTATTTGGGGTCTACCTGAAGGCCGATTTTCTTTTGTTAAATTACGTGTCAAGCCGGGCTGTTACGTGTACAATTACGTGTATGTATACGTGCAGGCTGAATTAATAATTAAAAATCGGCTGAATGCGTCTAGTGTAGTTATTCCCAAAAAATTGTCGTAATCTATGTAACTTTCATTATTACGTCTTTCCTTGAGTCATGCCCGGCCCTGAACTGTCGAAGATTGTTTCTCTGAGCTTCTGTCAGCCTCACCACCGAGCCAGCAAATGTTCCTCCGGCAGCTGACTGTCAGTTTGTTCCGAGCTTTGGGTTCGTGTATCGGTTTTGTGTCCGCCTTATTGTGAGGCTTTGATAGCTTTGCTCTTCAGGGAAAAGTCGGCGTGTGCAGCTACTGCTCTGTTTTTAGCTAAACCTTTCTCGACAGACTTCCTGTTTTCGAAACTGCCAGGCAGTGGCATGATCCGTATTGTCAGTATTTCTCTGATGTCTGAGGTTTAAATTCGCATATGATATACCGTCATTGGCTCTTGGAGCACCGTAAAATGGCGTCCTGAAGCTGAACTTCAATCAACCTCTTTCCGACTGGACATTATTATTGTAAACACACATGCGCGTTCAAACACATACACCGACGTGCATCAGCACGTGCCACGTGCAGTCTCCTACCCCTGATGCTAGCTGTTCTTTGAAATTTTGAATATCATGCAATTCATTTTGGTATCTTTTCCATTTGTATAGCTTGCACGCCTAGTGGACCGGGCGAGCGTATTTAATTGTATGCTGCTCGCTCGTCATCTTCGTCCGGCCAGTCTTTGCGAATCACGGGAGTCGTATGCCTAGTTGATGACAGAGGTTTCCCAGCTCGTCCGGACCCATTGTCGTTAATTTCCCTCCTGACACTTAATGAGGACTGGTTCGTTACCATGGCGACGCGAAGCCCCGTACCGTTTTGATTAAATTGTCATCGTTAGGAGAAAAGTGGGCGATGGCTCGGTTCGCTGCCGCGTTGCCATCGCTCTCATGCGAGATTTAGACGGGTGTGATAGCGAACCTCAACGACTTGGAGATGGCCTCAAGCCGGGCTGCAGACCGGTACAATTAAAAGACCCTTTTATGGGTGTCTAGAGACAGACTGGGGAGATGTGTTCCCGAAGTGACTTAATTACGCTGAGGACGCATGGTGAAACATGGTAATGGTTGGAGTGCGCTGACACTACGGTGGCTAAATGTGTGGGTAAATGAGTAAATGCAAGTGTGACTTCATAGATGAGTGTCATCTTCTCATCTGTAAAATTTTGCGCCGCCAGTCAGACATGTGCTGTGACCAATCAGACCAATCAGTCAGACATGTTCTGAGACCAATCAGACCAATCAGTCAGACATGTGCTGTGACCAATCAGACCAATCAGACATGTAATGTGACCAATCAGACTAATCAGTCAGACATGTGTTGTAACCCTAAAATAGAATCCAAGATCCGCTGGATCCCTTTACAAAATCAACTTGCAAGATCCGGGATCCATTGACACAGCACAATTTGCCCAATAGACATAGGATCCACAAGATTCACCGGCACAATTTCACCGAAAGATCCCAGATCCGCAAGATTTACCGACAAAATTTATCTGAAAGATCCTAGATCCACAGCAAGATAATTTGGTAAGATCCAGTAGGCCACACGATCCCACGATAAAATTGCAGGATCCAGTATCTGCATGCTCCAACAATAAATATTTCTGGACCAAAACATAAAAAGAAAGATGAGTTTTGTTGAAAACAATGCTTCTAGAGTTCAACACAGAACATTTTTTGCCAATTAATGGATTTTTAACGAAGAATAAATTAAAAACTAATCACATGCAGTCTCAAACAATGCAAGTTCTTTTTTCTTATCACTTGCCAACTCATTATATTGCCTGCTTTTCTGTTCTGTACTTAAAACCTTATAAGCAAGACAATTATTTTAAAGTGAAATAAGTTACAATGGAACAAAGCGTAAACTTTAATTGCAATCATAGAAAGGTTATCCTAGATGTTTTGATGGCTTTCCCATATTGTCACTAATGATTTCCAAGATCTCACGGCAACTTTCAAGGAAAATAAAAATCATTACAATCTCCCACAACACCTTTTCTCTGAATGATCCAGGATCCACAAGATCCAGCGAAAAAAATATGAACACGATCTAAGATCCACCGTATCCAGCAACAGAGTTTCCAAGCGCGATACAGGATCCACAGGATTTATCAATATGGCTTCTGAACACGATCCAGGATCCCCAGGACCTTTTAACAAAGTAGGAACACAAGATTTAAGATCCGGGAAGATCCCAGGTCTTTGATCTTACGCATCGTGGATCCCGGGTCTTCTTTGGGTGTTGGCACATGTCTGGGTTCATTCCGGGAATTTCCGTTAATATCATGCTAATTAGGTCATCAGATTTAAGTTTTTAAGTTGAAGACTTTTGTTTTTCTTAGATAAGTTATATTACAGCGTGTAAATGGGATGTCTCTGGCGAAGTTCTTGGAGGCAATGCTGAACTTCAGCTGATTAGTTACAATTTTACGTCACTGCCGCCGAAAACTTTCCCCCTTCCCCCAGCTAACGCGTCGACGAGCTTTCTTTTTTGTCGTTTTAAATTAAAATGTATCGTAATACCAATGATGTTACTAAACTGCCGGTCAGTTGGCTTCGTTTCCCGTCAAATGTTTGTGTCTTTGGACTATTGTCGTCATCCAGTCCTTGAAAACTATCAGCGTGGAGGTTTTCGTACGGCTCTTGAGAAGACTCAGAAATTGTTTTAGGAGGGCTGTAAATCTCATTTATCTTCAGATTCCCTCTGACGACATTCTTCCCACAGACATTGACTCACTGTGCCGGCCTGCCTCCGCTGGCGGCGTCCTTTTCATCTGGAATTGTCACCCTGGGAGCCACATTCAGTTGTATACAGATAGGACCGTGGTGAGCATGCAAATGCGATGCAAATCCAAGACGTCATTAGGATGCGTTTCTTTTTGTACGAACGGCGGACCTCCGTGGTCTGCTATCGTGTCGAAGGAGAGGGGGATGTCCGGGGGGATGGGGTGGGGGAGGGGGGGGGGGGGTGCCCGCGCCGTTATCCGGGACAGGAGCACGAGGCGTGGATGGGTGATCGGCGACCGGCTGGTGGCCGGACTGAGCGTGGCATTTCGGCAGATACGTGTTGGTGTATATCGGACAGATAGATACTCCCGGGGAGTCCTAGAGTTACCACTCATGGCGAGCCGTGATGTTGTTAATTTCGTTATCCACGGCTCCTGCTTCATTTTGTCTTATTGAGCACTATCGTGAACTGTGATTACGTTTTAAGACGATCCCTCATCGCTATTTTCAGTTGGTTTAATGGAAAAAAGTTGACATGGAATGCTTACGTCACTCAAGCCAACGAGCTTCTCTGTCTGGGCTGGGCAATCGGCAGGCAGCACCACGGAAAACGTCACTGATATGTCTATGCCTATGTCTATGTCTATGTCTATGTCTATGTCTAGGCCTTACATGCTGCGAATGCACAGTGGCCATCCATTGGTGATTTGTTTGATCCCTAATGAAATAGCGTTATTGTTGATAGGCTAGCGCGTCCCGGGTGGATGTTTGTTTTGTCACATATATTGCGCAGAGTAAATAGAGTACTCGTAGAGTTAGCACATTCATAGAGTTAGCACCCTTTCATGCAACATACTCCTGATTATGTATTGATGGCGAGTGCGAGTAAAAAAAACTGATGAAAAGACCTATGTAGCTTCCTTCACCCGTTCAACATGGTTTATACTATCATAAGTATATTGGGTATGTTTAAATCACGAACGCATCGCCTCTGACACGGCTCAACAAATAGGATACACAAAAGTACTACTACTACTAAGTCACAACCTAAATTGGGTGGTGCATACCACACATCGAATTCTGGTTGTTATATTTGTTTTGGTGACGCAAGGGTTGCGCTTGTATTTTCCTTCAGCGAGCGCTCAATACTCGTCAACGGCTGCCCTGCGCGCAGGCCCGAACCGAGTTCGTGGTTGTGAATCTCGCTGCCCCATTCTACTGACATCGTACTTTCAGATCAGTCGGCAAGATTCTCGATAATACAATCCCGATGCCTTTGAATTCACAGATAGAATCTTATGCTGGAGGAACTTACAGGAGCATGCTTTCGGTGCTCAGCTAGAGTCGAGATGAAATTCTAATGGAAAACGCAAGCCGCGTCAAAGTTGAAATGCAATATTCCGTAGGGTAAATTCAATATTCCGCAGCGTAGCTTGTAATTGTACGATGTCAGTAATAAATCACTAATGTCAGTCAGAAATCACTAATAATTGTAATAATTAATAATAATTTATAATTGTGTTTAATAATTGTCGATACAATATTAATCATTAATAATTGTGTGAATAATTAAACTTAAATAACTTGGCATAGGTCGTTTTGTTCTGACGCAACGCTTATTATTTTCGGAGCGATCCACTTTGGTCAATGTTTACTCCGCGTCGGCATCGTATCGCAAAAACGAAGCAAAACAAGTTTTTGTTTGGCTGTTTCCATGGGCGCGAAGCTGCACAACTTTTGAGGCATCAGTTTCCAGACATATTGTACGCACACATGTATTATGTAACATATGAAGGGGGCTTCTTATTAGAAAATTCTTTTCGCGTTGTGCCGATATGGCAATAGTGCCGCTCACTACGAAAAATTGTTGTAAGCCATCTTGTTTCGTGGTACCTACTTAACGGGTGATCGCTATGACATTGGACACAGTTCAATCATCTGTAGGAACCGTGTTTTCCAGTTCTCAAAAACAGAACTTGACATACACGTATGTTGTACATTTGTAAAGGAGTATACAACAGAAGACAAGTCCCTCTGCTCCCTGGCAGACACGTCAGGTGTACGTGCTTTGGCAGCCCTCCTTCATTTATCGCGGACGGATGAATTCCTCACTGCCTCACACATCCTCTAATACTGACTCGTAACATCAGGCAATACTGACTCTTATACTGACATCCTCTAATACTGAATTCCTCACTGCCTCACACATCCTCCAACACTGACTCGTAACATCAGGTTTAACGATGTTAACCAGCCACAATGATGAAGATCTTGCTTATGAATCCTCCATAGGTCCTTGATGGACCTCAGCTGGGGAACGTTTGGGGCTCATCTCTCACGTCACTTATGGCACTCTCTTCTGTTAGCAGATTCACTTAAAGGATTCACTGATTCACTGCGGGATTCGCTGCACCTTTGGTCTGCCTCATTAGGGGCAACATCGACGGTGGATTGTATCGCAAGAGGAAACATATTCTGCCCAAATATGGCCACCACACATCATGCTCACGCCATAGTGAATCTGCCCACCGAAGCATGAGAGGCCACATCATATGTAGTATTTGAGTAGAAACCCCGGGCGTTCCTTACCTGAGGTCTATCAAGCATTTCAACCCCCTGCTCCCATGTTTGCCTCCATGCATGTTTTGCCTAAGTAAGATATACACTATTGTGGCTGGTTAGCGTCGTCTAACCTGATGTTATGAGCCAGTATTACAGACTGTGTGAGGCAGCTCCATTCATCCGTCCGCAAAATAAAATGAAGGAGGGGCTGTCAAAGTGCGTCGTCCGACGAACGCCTGGGCGCAAGAGAGCTTGTCCACTGATTATGACTAGCTGACAAATGTGCGGTACACATGTATGTCAAGTTTCGTTTTCGATAACTAATAGTAATGTTCTCTCCAAATAATTTAATTTTGTCCAATTCCATAGTGATTACCCGTTATTATATGTTCCGCCGTCAACAAATTTGCTAGGTTGCTCTAGTATCTCTAAGCTCTAGTCTGTTCAGGTCTAGTCTCTAAAGGTGTTTGATGCGAAATCAGCCGTTTTAACTGTATCACATCTTGAAAAGCGGCGATCCAGATTTGGTAGTGGGGTGTGCGGCGCAATTCAAACTTACGATGGCAATTGGAATGAAGATGGGGTTTCATATCTCAGCTGCCTCAGCTGTAGTGGAATGAGAAAAATGCGCGACGTTATCGTAATTGCTGCAACGCAACAAATGGACTGGGGTTTATCAAACTCACGGAGAAAATTGGGGATGGCGAATTAACTCCAAATAATGTTTCTCGTAACAGCTGACATTTCTCAACAATATTTCACTAACATCTCATAGCACTTGTTCCTTCTTTTCAAAATTCTACCGAGGACGTTAAAAGGGATATTCCAGCAGGACAAGGCTCCGGCTCACACAGCGGCTGGGATTCAGGAGTGGTACCGCGCCAGCCTCCAAGTTCTCTATGGGAATGGTGTGTAACCGGGCAATATCCCTGATCAGTCGCCACTAAAAGATGTATGGTTATCATGCAGGGTGAGAAAAGGCAATGGTCAGAAATCTCAAAAAGGCATAGTACATCAGAGCACAGCCACCGGACAACTTTGTGACCGGGATGGCTGAGCTCCTAGGGGAGTGTCTCCGACTTCGGGAAGCATGCATCGGTAAAGAAACCATTAAGAAAATATTGTTTCGTTGTGAAGTGAATGTGTGGAAGGCACAATCACTTTCGGAACACCCTGTATGAACGACCCACAAACCAAATTCCAAAGCAATTTCAAAATGTGACCTTATGTGGCCTGTCCTTGACCTGATCTTTACTTTTCAGTCACTTAAATAAATGAGCTTAGACCCACCATCTATCACTGTCAGACACTGTCAGATAGTATCAGGTGACACTATCAGACTGTCGACATCGGACGGTGTCCTAGGATTGCTTTAGAGCCAGGGGGTGGTGTCTAGTGGAAAATGCAGGCTGAATATCAGCAAAAAAAAGAGGAAAATCAACCTTATAGAGCCTATTTTCGATAGTTTATCTTTTATTTTATTTCTTTTCCATCATCTTTCCTATCAAACGAAACATGTTATAGGAAAGAAACCTCAACGCTCCCTTTTGACTCCTCTCAAAATTATGTGCCATTAACCTTGATTTTCTATTCATTTGTCATTATAATCGGATGCAAATTACTTAAAACACAACTCATTATTTGCATTTGTGCATGCATGTGTACTGAAAAAACACCATCAAAATTTAGGACCCCATCATCTTCTGACCTCCATCTAAATTTTGCCAAGTGAAAAGCAAATTTAACCTTTTTGGGTATGAATGACATATACCAGCATATGTACAGCAATTTGACAAGGTGGGAGGTTTCCTTAAGGACCACTTAAGTATTAACATACTTTTTAAGCAGTAAAGCAAACAATTCAACGCAAACAAATATTTCAGATAAATACATAAAATAAATATGAAACGCTGGTTCCTCGCCCACCTACCTACCCACTCACATGACAACCAACCACAAATGCAAGTTTCTGGCGCAAGGATTGAAGCAGATGCGCAATATTTGTCTCAATTTATGTTAGGTCTAGCTGTCAACTGGCGGCTGGCTGCCACGGACGAGTAACAATGTTTTGCATAATCTATCACCAAAAATGGGACACGGGAGAAAGCCAAAACTTCCTAACAGATAGTTTACGACACGCTCTTTCAGAAAACAAATTTATGTCGCCAACAATGGTGCAAATAGTGCAAATTACACAAAATTGCTGCCAATATCGGCATCACTCGCATTTCCGTGTGAGCTCCAGTATGTATGTTGTCTATGCCTCAGGTAATCATGCGGCATATGACGTGATTATGTGACGATTCAGATTCATAATTCAGGTTTTCTACATGTCGGTAAACATGTCTAGACCTGCGGTATATTCCAAATTTATTTGCATTTCAACAATGCGGCATGGTGCCGGTAAATGTTTTTGGTAGGAGACTACATATCTAATTTCGTTTCATGATCATAAAACTGGCTGGCAAGCCATTTCACATTCAGTTTCAGTCCAGACCAACAAAATATGCTACACTTTCATCGGAAAGACCTGATTACACCGGTGTGTGACGAGGCCTTTGGTCTCTGAGAGCTGGGCAGATGAGTAGCCGGGATCCGTGCAGCTCGGACCAAAATAGCCTGTTTATCGACAGTCAAGGCGCCCCAGGCATTAAATGAAGCTCGCTTCTCCTCGTTTGGCGCACGGCTAATGAAGAGTCATCATCGGATCTCGCACAGGTGCTGGTACTGAAATTGGATCGATGACTGCTATTTTTCGGATTATTTTGGCCTCCTATCCGTCTCCGCCTCTCGGAATATTTTTTAAAATGAATGTTGAACAGAAAGAGGGAAACGCAAGGGAGTAAAAAGATTGTAGAAGAGGGGATAAAAGGATAGTTTCTTAGTTTCTTTTTCCGTCCGGCGGAAAAAGAAACTAAGTTGCTGCCTTTAAAAGTGTGAATTCAAATAGTTATCTAATAGCTCAGCGAGTCTCGGATGATTTTCTCCATGTAATCGATTAATCTGGGGTTGTGTTGGCACGTGGTGGCACACTACCGCTGACAGGGTATCTGGCTGTGGCTTATTGACGCTCCCGTCACCTCCTCAGCGGCCTTCCTTTCCAGTACCAACCCTTGGCGGGCGTTCTCGGCCCCTCCGGGCGCCCGTGGGTCGTCGGTAGGTCATGGCGGTAGGTCGTCGGTAGGTCGTTGGTAGGTCGTCGGTAGGTCATTGGTAGGTCATCGGTAGGTCGTCGGTAGGTCGTTGGTAGGTCGTCGGTAGGTCGTCGGTAGGTCGTCGGTAGGTCGTCGGTAGGTCGTTGGTAGGTCGTCGGTAGGTCATTGGTAGGTCGTCGGTAGGTCGTCGGTAGGTCGTTGGTAGGTCGTCGGTAGGTCATTGGTAGGTCGTCGGTAAGTCGTCGGTAGGTCATCGGTAGGTCGTCGGTAGGTCGTTGGTAGGTCGTCGGTAGGTCATTGGTAGGTCGTCGGTAAGTCGTCGGTAGGTCCTCGGTAGGTCGTCGGTAGGTCGTTGGTAGGTCGTCGGTAGGTCAGTGGTAGGTCCTGGGTAGGTCGTCGGTAGGTCGTCGGTAGGTCGTCGGTAGGTCGTCGGTAGGTCATTGGTAGGTCGTCGGTAGGTCGTTGGTAGGTCGTCGGTAGGTCGTCGGTAGGCCGTTGGTAGGTCGTCGGAAGGACGTCGGTAGGACGTCGGTAGGTCGTCCGGCGCCGTCCGTGGGTCGTCCCGCGGTCGTCCGGTAATTGTCCGTGTTACTACCACGTGTCTTCCTATGTGGCCACTAGGGTCTCCCAGGGGTCATATTCTGTCCTGCACGTCTCACCAGGGCCACACCGTGCTGTTTCGTCATTCTACGTCTACCGGAAGAGGTCATTGGACTGTATTCCGGGTCGCAGCCGGCTAGTCGGGCCGACAGGGAGCGAGTTTATTTTGCTTAGCCCAATCGGACCCTCGTGGATATTCTGCAATATGCACTACCCTGCACTGATGGAGAGGTCAGGTCTCGTGCCGTACCATGCTGGGGGTTGGGCGACGAGGATAAGGTTGATGCATGGCCGGTGGATTTGGAAGAGTTATTGTGTTGATGCTTGCTGGCGAAGGAGAGCGATGGACTTCAATTTCCTTGCGACGAAGTCGACTGCAGTTTAAGTCGAGTTGGCACTTTGATTGCGTTTTCTAAGTAGACGGGATTGCTCAGAAAGTGAATTAGTTCAACCGCCATGAGGAACAATAATCTATTTGGGAAAATGCTGCTGTTGTTTGATTTGCAGACGTGAATCTTCTCAGTCAGCGTCTAGACAAATTAAAATAGCAAACTATTTTCATTTGACCCAATAAAGTTGCTTTTCAAGCATCGCGAAATGTTGCACTGGCTCTTGACTTGGCTCTTGAGTACCGTGGAATCTTCGTTCCATGACGGTCTTGTGTCATCCAAGTCTTCCTGAAGCCCCACTCATCATGCCCTTCATCCTTCAGCTGCCTCTGACAGCATCGAGGGCGGCACTGAACGGCACGCTCTCGAGGGGGCTTCATGCATGTTGCATGTGGAGCCATTGGACCGAGCTAGCCGAGGTCGCCAAAGGCCATCAGCGGCATACCCTGAGGATAAGCTGGTCATGGGCGTAACAGCTCTGACGAACACAGCACTGTGCGTGACTTTGAGATCTAGTGTATGATGGTTGAGATGAAATATCACCAGCAATGGCGTGCGTCGACGATCCGTTCTTGGAGTTGAGTCTCAATTCTAACACGCTTAGGAATTATTCGTGCTTGGGTCAGTAGTCTTGTCATGTTGAGGTTGTCATAATCTGTCTATAAGATACGTGTCCACAGGGGTGTCGATTTATATACTTTGGGGTGGCCCTCGCCCCCCCCCCCCAATCAGAGTGACATTTATTATTATTTATAATATACTATTTTTAATTATGAAACTACCGTACACATATGATTGTGATTAATCTAGAAGTGAAAGCATTGATGTGGCGAAGCGCCATGTGGGCCTTGTGATGTGACATGCTTCAAAGATAAGAGCCATTTAATATAATTGGCTGCCACTACCATATCAGTTTATCAGGAACCACCGGTGCTCGAGTCAGAATCCATTCGAAATAATCAGTTATAACCCAGTGAATAGGAAATAGGAAATGTCTACTGTCCTGGGACCTTAGTCATTTTCCATTCAGCTTCGCCCCCCCCCCAACCGTTTCGAAAAATCGACACCCCTGCGTGTCCAGGTGTTAAACATTGCCTGAGTACTTGGTGTCATACCGTGTAATATCAGATATGTGTGTAATCTACATTGATCCGCCACCAAAAGTGTTATGTGGGTCGATGATCTGTTCTGAGAAGTGTTTCACCGAAGCGTTGTTACACATGTGCCTGCAATATGTGAATTTGATGCCAAGGTGGGGTCTAGATAACGTTAAAATTATTTCCGGATGATGTAGTTCGGCAAAGTGATGCCAATTGAATGCCAAGGCATAGGTACCTTATGCACTAATTTGTAATGTGTAATAAATGACCTGAATAATAAATAAGCATTTGTTCCACGTGTTAGTTTTACCCTTTAAAGTTTTGTTTTTACCCTAGCCGTTATATTGTTATGTCCACTGTAGCATGATGATGGCGCCGTCTGCTACCTAACCTCTCCCATATAACTAATCCCCCGTGCTTCTATTTCCCCAGGCACATGATAGATGGAGCCATGTGCCACCGAACTTCTCCCCTATAACTAACCCCCTACTTCTGTTTCCACAGTTACATGATAGATGGCGCCGTCTGCTACCTAACCTTATGCAGCCGCGACTACTCGAAGCGACTGGCGTATTCGTATCTGGAGAACATTGCTCAGGAGTTCCAGGCCCAGTACAGCCGTCAGGTCCATACCGTGTCTCGACCCTACAGCTTCATCGAATTCGGTGAGTATTTTTGTTTCTGTTTTTGTGAGATGGGTGAGTTTGGTGGTAAGTTGGGTGAGCTATGGTGAGTGAATGAGTTGGCTGAGGCAGTTTGGGCTTGATGGGTTCGTTAACCCACGCCGTGCCTGGGGTGGGTGTTAAGCCCCCCCCCCCCTCCCTCCCTAAGGTTTTCCGACGTTTTTTGCACACGTATTCGGGCATCAATTACGCACAATGTGTGAAATTTTGGACGCCAAGTCATCTAAGGTCAGGTCACCAGGGCCTTATCTTACCAGTGCTACTAAATGCCGTAAATGCGCCTAGTACGGCCCCTCAGGCACATCCGTTACCTCTAGTGGGCTGCGGTGGCCGCTGCGAGTCGGCAATCTACTGGTGGCAAGACTGCTCGGCTTGACTTTGGCCGCGTGGGTGCAGTGTGCGGGTCACAGGCGGCGGCGAATCGAAGCCGTCCTTCCCCTCTCCGAGACAATTTTTAATGTTAATTAATGACATTAACTGCATATTAGTTATCATTTTATTACATTTTTACTCAATCATCATGGCAAAAACAACCATTCATAAAAGATTACCTAAATTTGTTTATCTCGGATTTGTTTTATATCGGTGACCTGAGGTCAGGTCAATTCCGTGACCTCCCCATTATACCTAAGTCGGAGGGAAAAATGCAGTTTCCTCATATTCAGAGGATACCTGTGACATCAGTCCAAGTCTTTCAGGATCGTGTCTTCTTAGGCCAGTATTAATGACCCAAGTGCTAATTTTGATAAGTGACCCCAGTAAATGTCAACTGAAGTCACACGTGGTCACCAACATTTGTTTGCCAATAAATGTTGGTGGAGCGAGGATAAAGACTTGAAAATGGTATCAAAATGTTCATCTCATCAATACGCATCGACTCACATTCAGCATGACCCAACATGACTTACTTAGGTCACCACGTCACCTTGACCTAAGGTCAAAATCTGAAATTGATCTATAATACCATGTAAACACCATCTATATGTTCGACGCTCCTTGACGAGTGAAACACGATTGAGCCAAATTGTTTTCCAGTGAAAACAATTTGTTTTATTTTGCGATCTTTATCAGTTAAAAAATTATTTGCAATTAAATTATTTTCGTAGAAAACGTACGACCACGAGGTGAGATATGTTATGACCATTTTGATCACGAGACGAGATATGTTAGCGTTTGGTAAGTGGCTCCGTGTTTTAGTGAGTCAATTCAGTGGGTTAAGTTTAAGAGCCGGGCGTGTTCGGCATCGCCTCTGTATGGGCGGCCAGACGTAATGACAGCAGATATTGGCTACTGGGGAGTGGAGCGAGAGGCTTTGAATACGTGATATGGGAACGCGATTTGCGAAGCTATGAATACTTGATTTGTTTCCCTCCCCCGCGCTGGCCGACGGTAAGACATGGCGGGCGGCTACAGACAGCCTCATCAGATCTCATCTGCCCTTCTCGGGGAGGGAGGCACAGTGCACATCTAACGTTATTCCCCACGGGAATAACGTTTGGGGAGCACAGGATCTTCCACCCCTTCCATCGATTAGAGTGTGATATGAATGGTCACTAACCTATGCAGCCATATATATAAGCTGTTCGGTACAGTTAACAGGGTCACAGCTTGATCCTGTGGTTCTGATAGGCAATTCTTTTTTGTTTTAAATCTCTTGACTCGGGCGCAGTCAGAGGACTGCTATACGGTAGCCGATGTTTCCCGCAGACGTCGCTCCAGTGCGATATACGGATATGCAGATGCCGTTCAAGTCAAATATCGATGAGTATGTCTGTCTGATGAGAGCAAGAGCAAACGGCGAGTCTGATGATACAGTTGGCTGTCATAAACGATTCAGTAGAGCGTGGCAAAGGCGTTGTCCACTCATCCAGCGTCAAACGTTCAGCCTCGTCTTGAGATATCGGCATTTCAAGGGTTGCCAGCACAGACTAAGGCTTCAGGTGGCTGCATTACAGCACCGATAAGGCTGAAAATGAGCTGGCGAGGGTGAAGTCTGGATTATTCAACACAAATTTGAATGGGACGTGGTCATGAGAAGTGTCCATTCACTTATACTTTAATATATTTGCTGCTAATATTAAATAATTACTCCACTATTTAATGTATTGATACTTTAACACCGATTTGATTCCGGTTCAATACGAGCGTAAATTTTGACCTGTAGGTATGTGTACGCCGAACGAGAATATCCACCTTGGTCTATGAAATTGGATCATTGTAGTCCAGAAACAACCCTCTCTGCCGTCGAACAATGGTGCTTTTCAGCTTGCTCTGCATGTATAACAGGGATATCACCTTCCCAGGATGTCAACCCTACCCGAAATATTGGTTTTGGTCGATGTTTATTACCCGTTTTCTACTCAGCAAGAGCTTTCCAATGAGCACCAGCGGAGGTCTGTACGACGATTTCGATTTTTGACCCTATGGGATCGAGAGGGTCACCAACTTTCGGAGGCCCGGGAGGGACCAAAACCCAAAGAATCGCAGTGCAATTTGGTATTCTTGTTATTGGCCTGGATGAGAACGCGGTGTAAACTGGACAGCTTGCACCGACGATAAGTGTTTTTTTTGTTGGGGGGGGGGGGGGGCACCCCCATGGTCA
>JARFNZ010138214.1:0-10687 GCA_031763405.1 Balanus nubilus
CACACACACACACACACACACACACACACACACACACACACACACACACACACACACACACACACAGACACACAAACACACACACACACACACACACACACACACACACACACACACACACGCGCGCACACACGCACACACGCACACACGCACACACGCACACACACACACACACACACACACCACTGACCAGCCAATCACAAGGCGCGGTTGATCTTTGGTTACACCACGGAGCCATAGGCTCTACGCGTTGCTAATTCAGTTCTATTGCGGAGATCCCCGGGCTAATTTATTGATACAAAATTATCTCAGAACATTACGATTATGTAAGAGCAGAGTCTTAGAACATAAGGCAAATGTCATTATGCTCGTTTTGTCAAAACACATGATAATACCATAAATTATGACATTGTCACATCGAACTAAAATTTGGCCCATATCAAACAACCATGAGAAGAAACATCGGACTAGGAAGGTCAGTTGATACATCAATCGACGCGTCTTGCCGATACGAATGTAATGATCAGTTTTGACCTCTGTAACTTAATCAGATAATAATTTATGACTGGAAAGGTGGTTTTGATCTTAAGCCATGACTCGGTTCAAGGTCATTTTCATTTAAACTTACCGGCGGCACAATCCAATTTTTTCAGGGTACATAAATAACGTATAAGGCAATAACATATCAAAATCTAAGCAAAATCAAAGGGTATCGATTTTTGGCAATTAAGGTTTTAAGATTTTAGTGTAAGGTCAAGCAAGATCAAAGGTCATCGAAATCATCAACTGTATATTAATCGTCAAGATTACTTCATTTCCTATCGTTTGCAGTATGTTTTAAGGCGATATGTCGACAACTTTTGGAGTTATGACCTTTCACAAATGTCGCCCACCTTGTTAAGGTCGAAGTTTGCTAGCCAATATCTCTGAAGCCTGAGGGCAAACGTCGATAACAATTTATTTGTATCGTTTTATATATGGGTGAACAAGCTCACAAAATTCCATCAAAATCGAATGGGGTGAGTTCAAAATGATTATTTTTTTATCCGCTTGACATGGACAGGTAATAAGGACATGCCGAATTCATGTGTGTCTATTGGAGAGCTCGGTTTTGGTCAAAAACACGTGACTTACAGCGAAGTTCAGTTAGTTTTACATGCGAGAAGGTCGCAGTGATAATGGAAGTATGCTTATCAGACCGGATAGCGAGTCGCAAACGTTAGTTTGCGCCTGATTAGTTAATGTGAATATCCTTTACATTCGCACGGCATGCTATCGTGTAGCACAAAGTCAACTAAATTAGAATTAACATTCAACAGAGTAAGAAAAAGCAGCAAGGGAGTATACTTTATTACGTAAGAAAAGCCGTATGACACGATCATTTGCTTCAGTTGCAATCTAGTTTGAAAGTTTGAAAGCCTGGAGTTATATCCATTAGTAAATGAACCGTAAAGTTGGCCAAGCACAAACGCAAAGGGTAGTTTCGTGCATTCGGCCCCGCCTACAGAAAAGAAATTAAGGCTTCATTTCACCCGGAATGGGATATTAGCAACTTTGCCAGAACACCACGTTTGGATACCACCAGGTTTAGATATTAGGAAGTTTTGAGTGGCACCAGAATGTTTTGATGGAACTGCCAACTCTGCTCTGACTTCTGAGCCGCCAGAGGCACACGGTGGAATAAACAAACATTTTGGGTGTGATAGCATAGCAGGTTTTAGGTTGCAGAAAATAATTTTAGCTTACGCGATGACAACAGATTTGGATGGATATCGCTTTTCGTTCAGAGTGGAATAGCAGAAGGCCACGTTGATTGTTGTGACTTCCCGAGAAAATAATGTCTCCTCATCTCTGTAACAATTGTTTCGTCCGAGTCTAGCGACGAAAGTTACACATGCTGCTATTTAAAAATTTACATTTGCTCGGCACATCAAATCACCGCATAATGGTGCCGCTACAAGATAGAACACAACGTAGATGCTTGAAACATGACGCAACAGACGCAAGGTGGAATACTAAATCAATCAGAATGGATTCATGTTCCTGTCATATCCCCTCTGGAGCGAAAAATAAACTATTGCGTTCTTCGCCGTGAAAGATTCCCCAAGGGAAAGCAAAAATTGCCAAACAAAATCTGGAAGTAAAAACAAGTAGCGTGTCACTAAGCCACAGCAAATGTGAATAAGTAATTAAACATCCAATTATGAAGCTATTAAGGGTGGTAAGGACAGCAGTCACCTGTTCATATCATTTGTTTGTCTTAAGATCCACTAAGAAAGCACTCACTACTCTCGCATGTCTCGCCGTTCCGTATCCTAGTTGCTTTTGCTCTCACGGCGTAACTTCTAATTGAAAGTAGTACATATGAACTACAATATCGGTATTCAATAGAGTAGATCACCGATTAGTGTCATTAAATAGTGTCAACCAGCGATACGTACTATGTCCAAACCAAGACTGTCGAAGTGGGTAGCAGCCCATGTTTGATATCAGCAGGATCGTATTGAATTTGGAAGTTGTTTGATTTCGATTGATCCAAACTGGCCAAGAGGGCTGTTTCATTTCTGTAAATCGATTCTCTGTCACCACAGACACTTTTAATGCCAACATCTGAAGTTTGTTTAGCCTTATATGGTCAATGCCAAAACGTTTGGTGTAACATCATCCTTCCAAATTATTGGAATATAAGAACCATGTGAATATAAAATGTGAATAAGCAGACAAAACAGTAATGCAACCGAACGTTATATTTTAAATGACCTATTCCTGGCCATGTAGGTTTATTTCTATAGCCCGGTAAGTCACATTTCATTTTGAAATCAAATAAACTAACTCGCTTCACCCAAATTTACCATGAGTCATTTATGCGTGCAGCTATAATTGCTAATCATAGCCAGAAAGTTGTTTTTAATTTAAAAACCCCTAATTTCAATCCAGAAGCAAAGCCCAAGTAAAATATTTTGTTAAAATAAATTGATCCCATCACACGAAACCCAGTGAAGCGTTCAGCTTGCAGCTTCCAATTCCAGCGGGTACGTGGCAGTTGAGTTCATTTCGCTCCTGATGTATATTTGAACCTTCCGGCGACAGAGAGATCCATCCACTGGTCGACCGGCGCACCACCTCATCAGTCCAAGCGCAGCAAGACGCCGCCGTCATCCCCGGCACCCCAGTTGTCTCCGCTGCGGTCGGCGACAGGAGAGCTGCTTCACACTTTGGGGCACGCGACGCGACAAGCAGACGTCTGACATCGCGACAGAGATCACGAATCGCCAGGAAGTTAGCATCCCGGCCCAGACTGCGCCCGCAACTGGTTGAAAAGCAGCGCGGGCAGCGGTGTAAGGAGCGAGCTTGGCTAAGGTTGAAGAAGCGTGCGACGCTGGCCGCGACAAGGAAAGTGCCCCGAGCGACCGTCTCCATCCCTCAGCGTTACATCGATCCCCAAGTGCCTTCACCGGCGCCAGAGCCGTATTCGTCTGGCGGTTCCACCGAGACGAGACGTCGCCCCGCCACTGGCGTCATCGTCCCGGCGGCTCCAGACTCGGCGCCAGGCGGCTGACGGTGGGAAGAAAGGTTGTGACTGAGGCCGAGACGGTGATGGACGGAAATCGGCTCAGCGAGGTCAACAATGCAGTAAATCTCAAGCCATTCTGAAATGAAATGTTGCCACTGTCCGAGCATTGTGAATGATTGACAAAGTGATAGATTGGGTAGCGAGTCCATCGATTCGCTATCTGAACTTCCGAAAGACAGAAGCCTAACAAAAATTGCAGTCAAGGTCAAATCAACTTATGAACCACATTCGTTCGCCACCTGATGTACCGATAATCATCACTTTTAGAGCGTGGTAACAGTGAGAGCCAGCTCATCTACTCTCCGCTCTGGTGCCAACTGATGGCCATCTGAGGACGGTATCGGTCTGGTCAGCCCATCAGACAGTGGCAGATATCGGTGGACAGCGGCGTGACAAGCGCCTGAAGGCGCAGCTGGATAGCCGCCCGGTATACTTTTTGTGCTCAGCCGTACATGCCAAAGCTTCTAATGGCCGATACCGACCGGGCGCCAGACGCCAGCGTCAAACGTCAGACAGGAAATTGCAATAGATCTCGACGCATTGACGGGGACGGCTGGCGACAGCTAATAAATCCCAAAGATTGGCCGACTTCCCTCGGATAAATGCAAAAATGGTTCTAATTTTCGTGAGGAAGACATACATTCATCCTGCACGATGTGCCATCCATGTCACATATCTCGCATCAGGACTATCACATGACTAGGCCACGTTCTACCTTCGATTTTGAACGAGAATTCCTTCAGGCTTCCCGTTTTGGCAGAACGATGATTCCGGATGGGTATCGGCAGTTCTTTTCGTCCCAGCTACGTCCAGTTAATCTTCTCCGTATCGTGGAGGGACTCATCAGGATATGGTAGGCCATATCGTGGCGCCGTCTGCACTGACGGAGCTTCTAAATTGCCCGGTCAGTCCCTGAAACATCCGCTCCCTTGAAAATCCAACAGAAAAGTATCGAGCGAGCTCGCCACTAGCCGGCGCGATGAACGAACAGGGTGGGGAGGGTGGGAGAGCAGGCCGGTAGGAGGGCGAACAGGCAAGAAATCGGTCAAGCAGGCGAGCAAGCCGGCTGGACCAGCCTACGCCTGCTTATCTGTTTGCAAAGGCGGCGAGTAACCGGACAGGAAAAAGGTAAGAAAAGGTGGGCAAATAAGTGGAAAAGAGATGGGCAAATAAGTGGAAAAGAGATGGGCAAATAGGTGGGCAAATAGGCGAGCAAATAGGCGGGCAAATAGGCGGGTAAATAGGCGGGCAAATAGGCGGGCAAATAGGCGGGCAAATAGGCGGGCAAATAGGCGGGCATATAGGAAGGCATATAGGAGGGCATATAAGCGGCAAATAGGCGGGTAAATAATAAAGAAAAAACTGGCGGGCACGCAGGTAGTTTAACTAAGCGGATGGATAAGCAGGAGGGCAGACAGGAAGACGAGCCGGTGGACGGGATGAGTCATGACCAGGCAGACGAGCTGGCAGTAGGGTGGGAAATCTGAGGACAGCTGGGCAAACGTTCCTGCCGTAACCCCCATCAGCGGACATGGACAAGGCCAGCCGGCAGTCTGAGTGGCTGGTTGCTGACGGCGGCGGGTCGGCGCGCGCCACTGAACGCGGCACCGCGCCAGAATTAGACGCGTCGCGCCATATTAATGAATTTGTACTGCTGGCGCAACTTCAGGGCCGCCGGCCAACGCAAACAGCGGCCAATTTGGCGTGGAGCGCAACTAAAGGGTGGCACAAACTGCGCTAACGGCGCCTGTGCGGCATTTCTGTGTCCGGCCCAGCGCGTGCCGGCAATGACGGCGATCACGGCAGCGACGCAGGGCCGCGTGCCAGCCGGCGAGGGCGCTCTGTCACCCAAAATACCGGCGTGCCGCGCGTGAATCAGGGAGTGGCCGGACTCGCGCGTCGGCAGCCCACCGGCGTCCCGTCGGTCCGGCGGTACTGAACGTCGCCGGCGGCGCGACCACCGGCACCGCCACGTCACGTTTGTCTTCGTCGCCGAGAAATTGGCGTCACTGCAGGCGGCGGAACAGTCGGGCAGTGCGGGAGAAATGGGGCGGGTTCGGCCGCGGCCGGAGAGTAGGAGAGAGCGAAAGGTAAGTCCGATTCAGGAGTGGCACAAATCACTGCAGGTTTTCCGAGATCACAGCAATTGGCTTTTAGGTCCTTTATACAGTAATCAAAACCAGTGATTAGTTTACTGGAAACTATTGATGGATAGCATTTATGCTCGTTGCTATCATAGCCAATTGCAAAAGCCTCAAGCCAGACCTACCTCTGTCCATTGACCAACGCAAAAAAAAATACTGCAGAACGCTTCAGGCCAGCGGAAAACATTCCCGGAAATGTAAACAAATGTTCTATTTTAGTTACAAAAGAGTTGTCTTTACAGTCCAGTGCAAAAGGTTAGCGAAAATAAGAGTAGGAAAGCATATCACCTAAGTGGTGTACATGTTAATAATATATTTTGTCCATGGTACTGCATGACTGTTTTGTCCTAGACTGGAAAGGATGACATAGATATCACAGCACTGCTCTCGAGCATTAAGTTTCGTGTAAACGTTTCGAGGGAAGATTATCATTTTAGGCAACTTTGTTACAGCCTCTTCAAAACCATTCATATATCATGGAAGCATTCCAGCGGTAGTGTCAAGTTAATTGCTCGGTAATGTGCGTCAATAATTAGAAAATCGCGAAAACTTATTTTCGATTAGTGGTCATAAACCCTGGTCATACTGGTTTCTGAGGTCATCACTATAAAACAAAATTCGATCCGGCTCATATTTATTTTTTCGGCGATGCTGAGCCGCCAGTTATCATACGCCATTTCCAGAAAAAAATAACAAAGCAAACGATACAAAAATAACAACACGCAACCGGCTGCCCGATTCTGAACCACTCGTAAACGTTCATCTGCGACATCTAATGGCGCACATGTTGCGCCAGCTTCGTTCTAACATCGAAAAAAAGATAGCAAACAAATCAGTAAGATGGAGCTTAATTTTTTTCCAGGCACTTCGTTTGTTTTCAACAATGTCTTCGTTGCCACTACCGCAAAGCTATAGAAACGTATACCTGGGGTGCTGTAGGATTATTGTTACAGGTATGGAACCATGTCCGACGATCAAACGGTGATGGCTGGGGTTATTTTCGCCGAAAAAGAATGCATAAAATGTATGTGCCACTGTCATGACCTTTGCTCTATCTGTGCGTCCTAGTCGGGCGTAGAAAACGAAGGCGTATGCGCTCTGAGGATTGGGCGTAATTAATGCAAATTGAACAAAATGACAGCTCTAACAATGCAAATTCAATTGGTAGATATGCGATACTACTGAGGATGCCAAATTATATCTAGCGACACGACAATGGTTTCCTAGTGCTTCTGATGGGACATCCGGATAATTTCAAACAGCTGAAGATTATGTTTCAAGTGAATTTTGTAGATACGTAATGCACTAAAAATGCTCGCCTCGGATTGAACCAAAGATCATCAGAAACTGAACCACTCGGCCGTTCAGAAGCTGAGCAGAATTCGGCTTAATCACTCACGGACTAAATAGTCTCCCAGATACGCAAATTAAATGACCATGCTTGCCGACGTTGTCCTGCTGCTTCTTCAACAAGTGATCTGCAATACAGCCTTATATCAATTTGATTTCAGGTTTCGGACTAACGGCATGTTGCAGGTAAGATGAAATTCTTCAGTATCCGCGCTTGGGTCGCCGACGATTGTTTCTTGATTTGATAGAGTGTTGAGATAAAACTTATACGTATAACAACCAATTTCAAGGAATACTAGGTTTAAAAACCTTTTTTTATTAATGACAAGCGTTGCGAATGAATGACAGTGAACGACCGAATTACATTTCACTTGACATGAGTCAATGAAACGAGGCAATGATAAGTGGTAAAGACGATACCAAAACGAACAAGCAAGGTGATATGAACGAGACGATACAAAAAAATAAGCTGAATGAATGTGAGGATACGAAATGAATACGAGAATGAATCAATCGATTCAATCGGAGCTCAAAACTAGATTAGTCTCAATTTCACACAAGTTCTCACTGGGGTAAGGTTCTCACCCAACATTGATAATTTATCACGCGCGACGATAAACGAGAAACCACCGCGGGGTGCGACAAAAAGCAACAGGAAACTCCAAGTTCCAGAAATGCGGTGAAAATCTATGAAATCAAGGAGCCTTTAACTCCCACACATCATCCGGCGGCGTAAATGTTTACAATTTCCCCTTCGGAATGCTGATGCCGCTCGGCACCTCCCGGCCGCCTGCCAATCAGAGTCGCCGTCCCGTCTTGGAATGCATCCGCAAGGAGTTTATGGAAATGTAGGTATTTCCACATACTATCTTTGTGGTAACATAAAGAAGAATCGGTAAGGGTTGTACCAAAAAGTTGAGTTTAACATATTTTTGACAATGGTTTGGAAAGATGGAAAATACTTAGCCATTAATGTTTAAGTTATATTGATTAATGATGAACTTACAATGTATTACGTCATACCTGACCGGACCGTTTTTTCACAGCCAAAACTGCACCCTAGGAAAACATACACAAATTGCGGACGCTTCTTGCTTTTTATTATAATGAAAATTAAACCGGCTGCATTGCCTTGGTCGATTTTTTACTTGCAGCTGTGGCTCGATTTTTTTGTATAATAATGGTTTGGGCGTATACTTCTTTCGTGTGCTACGATCGTTACCCAGTGTTCTGTTCCAGTTGTTTGACGGCGACAGGGGCATTATAGACAAACTGTCAACGCGCATTTGATTGATTGCTCACTGATTGGCCGGTCCGAGCTCGGCATGTACTTTCGGGAAATGAAAAATGGCGATGAACGTGTTTAAGGAAGTGGGAGCGACATACAGAGATGAGTTATCCTTTATATTGTTTAACGGTCCTTTCACTCGACTTCAATATTATTAACGTTTCCGAAGACACAGAAATAAGACATATTCCGAAGACAAATCCGATTGGGGTATGATGAGCGCGGCTGTTGACAAAACCTCCCGGTCAATTTGAACACACCACGCCAGGCATTGTCTGGCTGCTCTTGGAACTGGGAGGGTAGGCTGTCCCGCAGCACACTGCTGCTGTGCGGAACATCCGCTGAACGCCCTCCAGGCGCCAACGCAGCACGCGTAAGGACAAATGGAGTTTATAAAAAAAAACGCATCAATGCATCGCAAACCATGTTTCCTGGTTCACAGTTAGTACCACATGGTACGAGAATCGTCCGACTTTAATCGAGAAGCAGCCATGCTTAACGACGCAGCCAAGTTCCTTGAAGGGAGAGGAGAGGTGATGTTAACGCTCAATCCAGCGACGTTGTGGTTCCGTCTACATTAAGTCGCCACCACACGGAGTGTTCATTTGTTATTTTCAGGAGATAGTAAGTATAGTTATAAGGTTATTCATTAACTCTTCAACAAACACGAGTTAAGTGAAAAAAGACATCAAAGTGAAATGTTTCATACAATGGCTTTCATCAACAGACATAAAATACCACACGAGACGGCAAGATGGCAAGCCACATCTAGGAACCTCTTAACATTGACGCTCTCTTGTTAAGAATATGAGTGGGTGTGGTTCAGATTTAAATATAATAATAAAACAACAATGCTCGAATTGCGAACAAATGCTTTCAAGACACTTCGTGTTTTCTTGAAAAGCGACGACTTCGCTGCATCATCTGTCATTGCTGAAATCAAGCTATAAATACAGCTGTGCCTTACCTCCAGTGAGACTCAGTCAATGAGATGAAACTACCAACAACAAAATCTAATCACATGTGCGCATGGGAAACTTTAATTAACCCTATTTCTGCGGGCGGCCAGAGAACTGATTCCCTGCGAGGGGGCAGATTCTGCCCCCCCCCCCAAAAAAAAAAGATATCGAGATCTAATGGACCGATTTTGATGAAACAAACACCATTCGATGTGCCATGGTGAAATCTCCCCATGCAAGTAAAAAAATCAGTTTTGGCCAAACATAGGGGGCTGGGGGGGGGGGCCACAAATTGGCAATTTCGGGGTATTTTTTCAAACGCTATTGTTATCACGTTGTTCAACCGATCTTTATACAAAAAACGGTTTTGTATAAAGCTTCTAACATATAGGTCTTTAACGTACCAGAACATAACTTTGAAAACATGAAAAACCATAGGCGTATTCAGGGATTTAAGAAATGGGGAATTTCTGGGGACTTTTTCGGGGTTATCTGGGGATTTTTCCATCAAAATTTTGGGTTTGCTTGGCACGATATGATGTTATATCATGCTTGAATTGCTAAAAAATCCTGATACTAAAGGCTAAATTTGATATTGCGCATAGGCGGATCCAGGTAGTGTCGCATGGGGAGCGCAGCCAGACCGCACTAGTGAATATCACCTCCCATTTTGTGTACCTGTATACGCCTCTGTCAAAAACATGTGCAATCGCTAGAAGGTTGCATGTAGATTGCTAGGAAGGTACATTTGACGCTTTTATTCTGCCGTGTGACTCCTCAGAAGCAAGCAATCCCAAGGATTTCGTTCAAAACCGTTCCGTCGTGACAGAGTGTCTCCCAAAAACGAGGCCCTGGCGCCGCTTCTACTAAACCGATTTTGCTCAAAGTTTAACACAATACTTCTCATTCAATTCTGGGAAACCCCTTTAAGTTTCGTGACGCTAGGCCGAACGGTTTATGAGCAGCAATCGGAAAACCACTGGGGAGGGGGCAGAATCTGCCCCCGCATGAAATAGGGTTAATGGAACGAAAAGTTGACGATCTTTTGGGGGGCCGGGCCTTAAGACTCCCTGGGTGCGCCCCCTGTCATCCAAGTGGGCCCTGCACCTGTGGGCATTGGACATCGTAATTCCTTAGTAGGCCCTAAATTTTGGGGGTTACCTATTTTGACGAACACATTGTCGAAATAACTCGGCTAAAATGGACATTGTCAGTGGTCTGGTTTGTGGACCAAGCGCCATATCCCCTTGGGACCAGGGCGCGGAACTCTCACCCTGTTCCGAGAGTTATTATATGGGAGCCGGGTTTACTTTTTCGGAGGTCCGCCCGGGGATTTGACCCCTGGTCACCGGCACAGAAGGCAAGCATCTTA
>JARFNZ010138225.1:0-10687 GCA_031763405.1 Balanus nubilus
CGCACGCACGCACGCACGCACGCACGCACGCACGCACGCACGCACGCACGCACGCACGCACGCACACACACACACACCAACGGGCCACGCACGAGAGTACATATCACATGGAGCAGTGGCACGACAGAAAACATCACCCCGCACTCTGTGGTTAACGCCCCCGCGCTCTTTCTCACACTTCCTCACACTGTAGCTACCGCCCCCACTCTTACTCTTACCCTCATTCTCGCTCCCGCTCTCTCACTCTCTCACTCTCTCCCTCTCTCGACGAGTGTGCCCCATCAGGACGGTAACTGCCTCTTGACACCGGGAGAGCTGGTGAAGCCCCCCCCCCCGGCCCCGAACGGACTCAAACCCCCCCCCCCCCCCCTCCAGCGTCCCACGGCTGAGTAACGCCGGCTCCAGACCGTCACACGTCACCCGACACACACGTCACGGACGGGTGTGACGTCACGCCCCGCACGTTTGGCCACTGGTCTGGAAGACGGCGAGATGTGGCCAGAGCAGGAGAGATGGCGGCGGCGTCGGCCGGGCCAGTGTTGGCTGTGCGACTGGCGGTCTGTCCTGGCCTCTACACAGGCTACAGCCAGCTGCGTGGTCAGGACACAAACTGCCCAGACGGCCTCAACACTGCACTATACACACGTCTTAACAACCTATAAATACGGAGCAGCACGAGCAACATTAGCGGTAGCAGTGGCTGTGGCGGCAGCAGAAGCAGCAGCAGCATCAGCAGCAGCGGCAGCAGCAGCAGCAGCAGTAGTAACTGCTGTTAACAATCGCATTACAGCGAACAACATGGTACAAATGTACAAATATAAAAATATCACATGGGTTATGCGCCTATCAGCGCCTCGCGACTGGTTTTGATTTCACACCGCATTCTTGGCCTGTTTACTATGAGAGCTGACCAATGCTAGCACGTCACCAGCTGTGCACCAATCAGAGACGAGCGCGGTGCAATATCAGCTAGAGCCGAGGTCCATCTGAGCCCTGGCTAGAGCTGGGTCCCACTGGGTCCCAGCTACAGCCGGGTTCCCCGATGGGTTACCGCTAGAGCCGGGGCCCCGCTGGGTTCCCGCTAGAGCCGGGGCCCTGCTGGGTCCCCACTAGAGCTGGGGTCCCACTGGGTCCCAGCCAGAGCTGGGTCCCACTGGGTCCCAGCTACAGCTGGGGTCCCACTGGGTCCTACCTACAGCCGGGTTCCCCGCTTTGTCCCAGCTATAGCCGGGTCCCCCAATGGGTTCCCGCTGGAGCTGGGGTCCCACTGGGTCCCAGCTACAGCCGGGGTCCCAGTTGGGCCTCCAGTGCGAGCGCGGCGTCGTCGCGTCCCATGATGCGCAGGATGTTGAGCAGTTCGGTGGCGGCGGCCGACGGCTCGGCGTGTCGCGCCCACCACAGATCCAGGAGACACTCAGTCGGAGACTTCTTGGCCGCAAAGAAGTTGATGTACCTGACGGAAAGGAATAGCATTCAGTAACAGCGTCTGTTACCAGCGTGATACAGGCTTGCGTCCATTATCGTACAATGATTGAATTGTGTTTGACAGTCAACACATAACATAACGAAATGAAGAGGAGTATCTAACAACAGCAGAAACAAGCATGTATCCATGATATCCCGAGCCAATAGCTGATACCGACCTGTTGACCTGCATCATCTGTGCCAGCATTCTCCAGTCGTTTCCCCGCGAGTTGGGCGGGTTCAGACACTGGCACAGCTTCTGTCGCGTGTCAGCAGTTAACCTGTAGAGACAGATAGTCAGTGACGTAACTGTGGCGTATATGACGTGGGAAATATGACTCAAAGTAGGGACACATTTATAGCGCCAACGAAAGCTGAATGGTTATATTCTTTTGATACGGAGTAGAGATGCAATATTTCCCTAACATCGAATACCAGCCCATACCACACCACCACAGTAGCCAGAAATACCGGCAAATTACCGACGCTGCCATAGCCATTGCATTATCACACATGCTCAAATACCACACAAATACCGTCGGTACTGAAAATATACCGGCATGCCGGTATGACGGTACAGAAATATTGCACCTCTAATACAGAGCCAATTTAAAGGTTAATTACGAGCGAGCTCGAAGCGCGAAGCGAGTTCCTTCGTTGTATACGAAAAAAATATGAATATGAGCAGCCCGGCCCGAACCGGCCCGACCAGGCGTGACGCTTTTGAGAGGCTTACATCTCTGCTGTGCTGACTGACGTTGGTACTCACCACAGCACGTGGCGCATGCCGCGTGGGGGTATCGGAAATAGTCTACTTACAAGCACTTCTCAACGGCTGTGCCGATTGTGTTCAAATTTGGTGTGTGGTTAGCAGCTCATCAACTCCGACATGCCCCCAAGTCACAGGTGGAGTGCCCCTGCACGTGTGCACGTGCACATCCCTATTATACATCTCAGGAACGGCTGGGTCGATTGTGTTAAAATTTGGTGTGTGACTAGGGACCCATTAGCTACAAGCTTTCCACAAGTCATGGGTGGGGTGCATCAGCCCGTGCGCACGTGCACACCCCTATGCTATATCTCAGGAATAGCTGGGTCGATTGTGTTAAAATTTGGTGTGTGGCTAGGAAACCATTAGTTATCAGCTTTTCACGTCAGGGGTATGGTGCATTTGCACGTGCGTCCGTGCACTCCCATTTTATATATCTCTGGATGGCTAATCCGATTGTGCTCAATTCTTGGTGTAAATCGCATCTGCAGCGCTTTCGATAGTCATCCAGCATTTTTCAAGTATTTTTTCAAGAAGCTTGCTACGCCTAGAATGTACCCTTGATTGGCGGATTCACTATCGAGGAAAACCCCGTTTTACCTTTACTGATGGCGCGTTCGCTCGTTAATCGCCGACCACGGCGTCTTACTGGTGAATAATGCTATTGACCAGTGAATCCTTGGACGATTTCTACAGTTAAGATACTCTACTGAGCAACATTCAACACCTCTATGTGGAGTTGTCAACATTACCTGTTACCGCCGGTGTCCTGGGTGGTAATGGTACCTCCTTATCTGTTACCGCCGTTGCCCAGGTTGGTAATGGTACCGTGCTTACCTGTTACCGCCGGTGTCCAGGGTGGTAATGGTCACTGTGGAGGCGGCCGTAGAGGACCCTGTTGTGCAGGTCGACACGCTGGAGGCGACAGCGGCCGGCCGGCCCGGCAGAGGGCTCGACACCTGACCGCTCTCGGCTGACGAGACCCGCAGCATCTGACGGCGCGTCTGGCTGCCGCCCTTCTGACAGACCAGCACGCGGGCAGAGAACGCCAGGCCGTCCGGGCGGGCCGCCGCCCCCGCCCCCGCCCCACCGCCGCCGCCGCCGCCGCCGCCGCTGCCGCCACGACCCACATGCTCCAGACTGAAGGAGCAGTGCAGAAGTGGACACGTGCTGCTCCACACGTGCCGGAACGGGATCTCCTGCGGAACACGTGGCACGTGGCGGGGTCAGGACGGCACGGGAATATTGAGGACGGTGACATGCCATGGCAGGCATAATCGTCGACGGCAGCCGTACGCGTCAATTAATGAATGAACGAAGGAATGATATGATTAAACGATGAATGCACGAATAAATGGAAGGTTGAATGATTCATTGAACAGATGAATGAATGACCGAATTAAAGTTAGAATAAATAAATGAACAGATAAACAACAAATGAATGAATGAACGAATGAATGACTGAATTAATAAATGAGTGAATCACCTGATGAATTAGTTCATTATTGAACGATAAGTGTGATTTTCAGGCCAAGTCGAAACAACCAGGCATTCAGACAATTCATATGACGTTTCCACCTCACCAGACAAATCGCCTTCCAGTTTCATCTCCGCCTCACCTGGTAGTCGCCCTGCGGTTTGCACCTCCAGCCGAGGCTGAGGTCCTCCAGCGACAGACTGAGGCCGCCGCCGCCGCTCTCGAACATCATCGTCTTGGGCTTGTCGAGCAGGCGGCCGGCCAGCCGCCGCTCCAGCTGCAGCACGGCCTCGAAGGCGGCGCGCGTGTCCTCGACCACGTAGCAGCGGATGCAGTACTCGGCGACGGCGCAGCCGGCCACCAGGCGCGGCCCGAAGGCGGCCAGCCGCAGCAGCTTGACGGCCGGCCCACCGCCGCCGCCGGAGGCCGGGTCGGCCGGCTCTCCGACCAGCACCAGCGGCTGCAGCGTGTCGGCCAGCACGTGCACGCGCTGCTGGTCCAGCTGTGTGTAGACGGCTGTGTTGAGAGTCTCCTCGCCCAGCAGCGCCAGGCAGTGCCAGCCGCCGCCGCTGGCTGGCCACGGACCGCCGCCCAGCACTGACACCGACCAGCCGCTCTTCAGGCTGGCGCAGTGCTGGAAACTCACGATGGCCGGCTTCAGCAGTTGCACGGTGCCGGGGCCGGCCAGCACCACTGGTGAGAGCAGCGTCTCCTGCTCTGAAATACACGGCACAACATAAGACGTCACCATTGGGGGACCGCTGGTGACAGCAGCGTTTCCTGCTCTGAAATACACGGCACAACACATGGCGTCACCATTGGGGGACCGCTGGTGACAGCAGCGTTTCCTGCTCTGAAATACACGGCACAATACATGACGTCACCATAGGGGGGCACCACTGGTGACAGCAGCGTCCCTTGCTCTGAAATACGGCACAACAAACAGCATAGAGCCTGTATATCCCCAACTAACAGTAATACATTGCCAATAACATCAAATATCTCGTTAGTTATAGTTACCTCCCAGCTGCGGCCGGTCCTTAGCGTCGTTCAGCACGGCCAGATAGATCTCCTCCTGCTGTCCGGCGGCCAGGGCGCCCTCTGGGATGGTGAGGCTGACCCCGGCCTCGGCCAGAGACAGCACCGCACCGGCTGACGTCACTGGAACGCAGAAAATATATTATGTAACGTCATTGAAACAAACTGACCCCGGCTTCGACAAGAGGCAGCACACCCGACCCATCACAGACGTTACTAGATCGCAGGTAATATATACTGTGACGTCACTGAAGGAAACCGACACCGGCGGCCTTGGCTAGAAACAGAACCTATAGCGCCCGCTGACGCCACCGGCCGCTGAAACACAGGGAATATATAATGTGCCATCACTGAAATAACTAATGAACTAACACCGGACTGACCTAACTGACAGAGAATACTTGACGTCCTGTATTCTGCATTCAGACAATCAGTCCAAAAGTGTTTAATGCCGTCACTATTGACAGCTAGTCTTACAGCGGTGGATTACTCTATACCCCAATGTCGCGTGCAGTGGCGCCTTCACCTGTTGCGAACTCGAGATTGTCGGGGTTGACGCCAGATGGCAGTGTGACCGAGAGCAGCGACTGGCGACAAGATGCCGGCTCCGAGCCGTACGGCGAGTTGTTGTGGGGCGATATCGCTGAAAACACAACACAACACGCTTAGTGACGGATAGCCAACAAAGAACGTCATCGAAAGGTCCTGTCACAACTTCAGACGCTGCTCCCGGGAGCTGCAGTATGATGAGGCACTGTGGGACCTGTGTTACTGCTGCCCCCGGCCGGGTCATGTCACACCTTCAGACGCTACTCACGGGAGCTGCAGTATGATGAGGCACTGTGGGACCGGGCCGTGCTGCTGTCCCCGGCAGGGTTGGCCCTCGACACGGGGGAGGCCACTGTGCTTGTCTCGCTATCTGCTCCCGAGTTTTGGGCAGAGTCGAGCCGCTTGGACAGAAACATGGCGTGCGGCTCATCATAGTGGTGCTCCGATGGCGAACTCAGCAGCGCTGCGGAGGGATATACGGTGTATTTATTAGTAAATGGCCTGTATATGAACGTTAAGAAAATAATGACCTTGCAAGCTTATAAGCCTCATTATGATTAAAAAGTACATACAAATAGAGGCATGCCGGCGGGCCGTAGCAGACAGTACCGAGCACCGAGTACCGAGTACCGAGTACCGAGTACCGAGTACAGAGTACAGAGTACAGAGTACCGAGTACCGAGTACCGAGTACAGAGTACAGAGTACATACTACAGAGTACAGAGTACAGAGTACCGAGTACCGAGTACCGAGTACCGAGTACTGAGTACCGAGTACCGAGTACCGAGTACCGAGTGTCAAGTACCGAGTACCGAGTACGGGTGATGTTTCCTTGATTTGAGGCATAATGGCATTCCCTATGACGTACCTTGTTTGATGTCATCTTAAGTCATGCCACTTTTAATCAGCTTTATTATTTTATGTAAGCTTTTACATTACAAGTTGTAATCACATCTTATCATTCAAGATAAGCTCAATCACCAATAGTTCTAGCTAAAGTTTTCAGTCCCAATCCAAACCGGTTTCGTACCATCGTAATTCCCGCGCGACACAACACTTCCAGCGTGTAGCAGTGACAACACACCTGTTTTGTTGCTGTTGGGGTCTCCGTACGAGTAGTCACTGTTTAGACTGGGAGGAGTGGGGTTCATGATGGCCACGTTTGAGGTCAAGTCCGGAGCGTAGCCCAGCTGCTTCTTAGAATTGTCGTAGTACCGCGCCTCGTAGTCTGAGAACAAACATACCGGAGCATTGCCATTTTAAAATCGGTTAAAAACAGTTCATACCTCCTGAAAAGTTCGTGATTTATTGCTACGCAGTACGCAAATGAACAATTTGCCATTCTCTTTTCTCCATTCATTTCCATCTAATTCTGATATTTTCAGTCAGTTACAGTTGAACGGAATGATTGAGACGATGTATTAGTATAACCGAAAAAAATGCGGACTATCGTTCTCGTTTTGTGTTTGAAGGTGCAAACTGCACAACGTTTCGGCCATTTGCATCGGCAGACTTCTTCGAGGTGTTTGATGGTCCTCAAAAGGACCTTAAATGCTCTGGTCGGTTGGCATTTGTAATCTTCCGAAGTTTCCGCATTGGTTGAGTTTCTCTGCAAACCTTCCACGGAAGATGTAATTATATGACATGCCCAGGACATGTCTCAGGAGGTCCTCTGGTTCGAATCTCAACCAACGCGCAAATTTCGGAATATTAAAAAATACATGTCATCCGACCATAGCGCTTCAGGTTCTTCTAAGGACCAACCAACACCTCAAGACGGCCGGCGAGGCAACAGGCCAAAACGTTGCGTACCATCACACACAAGTCGAGGACAATATTACGAAAATATTTCAAACGGTAATCTTCAATCCTTATGCATTTCTACCCAAAGTTGCCCATAGACTCACCCCTCTCGGTAAGTCCGTACATACTCTGTCCTCGGTCCTTCCGGCGGTACAGCTTCAGAGCCAGCAGAGCTATCATCGGGAACACGAGCAGAGCCACGGCTAGGCCCACATACAGGGCCACATCGGACCTGGCCACCGCCCGGGCAGCTGAAACACAACACAACACACAACACCTCAACAAAGGCCACATCGGACCTGTTCTGAGACCTTGACTACCAGGGAAACACAGGATAATCGCGTCGGCTAGGATCCCGGAGACGAGTCTTACAAAGCAGGACACAAGACGTATGATACGGGACAGGAGAGGCACAGGGAAGGACAGTACAGGCCAGGCCAGGACAGGACAGTCCCGCGTCACGGACGTCCCGATCTCGGCGGAGATAGTCTTGTGTCGCGCCACATTCGCCTCATTCCTGAGCGGCGCGCCGTCATTGTCACCGGAGGCGTGGCAAAACAAACAGGAGGCTCCGGTGTCAGCTGCTGATGGTATCGCTATAAGGGGATGCTGGCCCACTGTCCCAGACTGCTGGATGGCGGGAAAGAGAGAAAGAGAGAGATTTCCGCTGATGTCCCAGACAAACTCCCGGACCTTACGAAAGCATTCGACAGAGACGGCAATCTGTACGCCACAAAATTTCCACCCAGGATGTAATTATTATGACATACTTTAATAATTACCCAACGTTCCGTATTTTTTAACGTATCTTATATCCTCATGTCTGAAAACTAAGTTTTCTTATGGCTACCGCTTCCGGGGATTTGCCAAAGTTATACAGCTTGTCCCCATTATCTTCCGATAAATCTCACTCGGTGCCAGATCCCGCCTTCAGGAGGCACCACGTCAGTACAGTACAGCATTAGTCATGTTCCCCTCTCACTGCTCCCCTCTACCCCTCCCTCTCCTCCCCTCTACCCTCCCGGCTCGGGCCAGCCCCTCCCGAAAACTGTCTCTCTCCTGGCAGTGGAGGCGGCGGCGGCGGCGGCGGAGGGGCCACACGAGCAATGGCTGCCCACTGGAGCGTGGGCACTTCCTGCAGACGGAGATGTGTCTCCATCACGGACCGAGGGGAGACGCCGGCAAGGAGACGGGACGACGTAGAACGGGGACGGAACGGCGTCAGACGAGCACAAGAAACGCGATTCGCAACAAATAAATAGGTAGCTCACGAGAGACGTACCGGAACAGCACAAATCGACAAACTTATTTGTCGGTTGTATATCTGACTTATATATAGTTGTATATTATAACTTGTATATCTGATGATGTATATCTGTATATCTGTCACTCTTTCCATTTTTCAGTATTATACAATGACCATAAGGTTATTCCTTTTGCATTACATTAACTAATTTATTTGCAGCGCAGATCTAAATGAAGATCAGGTGTCAAGATATTAAATACTTGTCTCCAAATGTATGACACTTCCGTACAATGCTATCATCTGAAATCAGTAGTACCTGTAGAAACTGTAGTACGTTCAGTTCAACTCAATCGATAACATCCACATGTTCCATAAACATAAAGCCGATTCACATCTCAAGAACAACTTCACTAGTGTTTTCACACCTGCTTCAGAAAGTATTTAATCACACTGTGTTTACCCGTTTACCCCCTCTGTATACACACAGCTTCTGTATGTTTACCAGTCGGCTGTACCGGCTGAGCCTGGTAAACAGTCCCAGGGTGGTGGCAGTCATTTACCATGTTGTCTGAGTCATTAACTGTCGCATGCGGGTGTCATTAGGAGTCTCCGGTTACTGACCGGGGGAGGCAGGTTCGTCCCCAGGAGAGCAAGGAGGAAGAAACACAGGCTTCAAACAGAAGAGGCGGCTTCCGAACAACAGCACCATCGCTGGGACAAGCCCACCAACGTAAGTGATGCAGAAGGTGTTGTTAGCGTCATCTGTATGTGCTAGAGACGAGTTCAATGAGTCTGCTCGGGCTCCAAAATCAGTGCAACTTTATCTGAGTTTCAATGAGAAGTCGGTCTCACCTTGGTCGGTTCGTGTAGTCTCCAGCCCGCTGACTACTCCGCCTGAGGAGAGACATAGAACAGCCGGTCAGAGAAACGGCAACCAGACACCGACACACGCACCGACACACGCACCGACACACGCACCGACACACGCACCGACACACACACCGACACACGCACCGACACACACACTGACACACACACCGACACACACACCGACACACGCACCGACACACACACCGACACACGCAACGACACACGCACCGACACACGCACCGACACACGCACCGACACACACACACACCGACACACACACACACCGACACACGCACCGACACACGCACCGACACACACACCGACACACACACCGACACACGTACCGACACACGCACTGGCACCAAAACCAGCCAGTAAAATCATCAGACATACCGACAGATAATCGAGAAAGGAACATTCAATCACGGCACCACAGGTTGCAGCGTGAAGTTGGAAAACGTTGCAGTTTATACTACCCAGCATTTTTGATCACTGGCGAGTTAAACACCGTAACATTGAAGCGCTATATGCTAGGACCACGCATCCTGACATTGCAAGTCTATTGAAGCAGCCAGTAAGGGACTTGTGCGCTGTACGTCACCAATGCCACATGTTACCGACCTGAGCACAGTTCTCGGGAGCAGTTGCGTGAGATTCTGTCCGGGCCGTCACAGGGCGCCCCTCCGTGCTGAGGAGTCGGGCTGGAGCAGGAGCGGTGACGGTACTGGCGACAGGACGAGTCACAGCCCGACCACGGGCCGTACGGACTCCAGCCGCCGGCCACCGCTGTCGGGGGGACAGGGAGAGTCAACTGACGAGTCACAGCCCGACCACGGGCCGTACGGACTCCAGCCGCCGGACACCGCTGTCGGGGGGACAGGGAGAGTCAACTGACGAGTCACAGTCCGACCACGGGCCGTACGGACTCCAGCCGCCGGACACCGCTGTCAGAGGGACAGGGAGAGTCAACTGACGAGTCACAGCCCGACCACGGGCCGTAAGGACTCCAGCCGCCGGCCACCGCTGTCAGGGAGGGAAGGTTTCGATATTTATTCAGTCTCTATTCCCCTGTAAAACATCGTCTCCAGTAGCTGAACGAGAGCCCAATTTCCGCAAACTCAGCCTCCAAACATCGTCCCCGGCCGCAGAAACCGCCCAATTACAGGGATCCGGTTTCCGTTACAGATTTATGCCCCCGAGTCTGGTCAGCTCTCCGTTTCAGTCCATTAAACGCTGTGGAACATTTCCCCCAGCGTCACTGGCCAGTCCCAGAACTAACTCCCTTCCCAGCAGAACGTAGCTTCACAGACAAAGAAGAGCTGGAGGGAGGAGGGACTGAGGTGCCACGAAGGAAGACAGGCGATGGGGTGGATTACCGTGGTGGAGAGGAGAGGAGAGGAGAGGAGAGGAGAGGAGCGGAGAGGAGAGGCGAGGAGAGGAGAGGAGAGGAGGGCGGGCGGGTGGACCGGAG
>JARFNZ010138247.1:0-10686 GCA_031763405.1 Balanus nubilus
TTTTCATAGAATATATCTTAAATATTAAGCATTAATATCCACTCATGCATATACTTTTAGCTGACATTTTCAAAACCTTTACATTCCCTTTTAAGTGCTTTCTAGACAAGCTGTCAGACAGTGTAATGCAAGCCAAACATATTTCCCGTCATTATTCGCAATCTTAGGCGACTTCAATACTGGTAATATATACCTGAAACCTGAATTTGCATATCGCACAGTGGAATCACACACCATGTCATTGTTTTTCAAAACACTATGTTTGGACTCAACTTGGAACAATTGAATAATGAGCCAACAAGCATAACAACAACCACAGCAAATTTACGAGACCTAATACTGGTTTCTGATAAACACATCGGATCTGATTACGGTCTGTTGTCACCTTTCTCTCAAATAGATCATGTTCCAATATACATAAATATAAATTACACAACAATAAGTAACGCGTCTTTTACAAAAGAGGTATGGGATTACAAAGAACGAACATAGATTAATTTATCGATATCCTAGCCCAAAAGGACTGGAACGACATAATGAATAATGAAGTAGATATAGCAGCAAATTTGCTAACTTAATTCATCCACAATGCAGCATGGCAATGCATCCCAAAAAAGGAAGATTAGGGTAAAATACAAAGACAAGCCTTGGGTTACAGAGACCTTCAAAAGCGAAATATGGAAACGAAACAGTTTTTTTCAAAATTGCCAAGTGATCAAACTTATCAAGAGATTTGAGTCGATGGAGAGCACAAACAATTTAGTAACAGACATGAACCGTAGGATGAAAACCAAACACATAAATCAAGTACATCAACTCGCACAAAATAAACAAAATCCTCAAAAATAGCATCGAAACATTACAGGAATCATAGGACGACAACATCATTCAAATATTCCTGCTCTGGTTGATACAGATGGAGAAATACACGAAAATGATGATGTTAAAGAAAATGTACTAAATAATTATTTTGCAAGCCAATCCCAAGACAGCTTCCCAGAAGAAGATGTGCCTTACTTCACGTTGGACAGATAAGTCCCAGTTTACGTGACATTATTATAACACAGGATGAGGTATTTGGACAACTCAAAAACTTAATATTAACAAGTTCAGTGGATCTGATGGGATTCCGAACAAACTGCTAAAAATGATTAGTTTTACATAAAACAACCGCTAACAATACTGTTTAAAATATCGCTTGCTGAATGTAAATATCCATCAGCTTGGAAACATGCAAAAATAACACCAGTCTTTAAAAACAAAGGTTCAACGTCAGACGTCAAGTCAAGATGTCAAGACCAATAAGTATCCTACTTAGTATGTCTAAATTCTTTGAGAAAATTATTTTCAGCAGAAGATATGAACATCTTACCTCTAACAACTTTATAACAGATAAGCAAAGTGACTATCGTCCACATCATGGGACTCACACACAGCTTATATATTTGAATCATTGTATGCATATGGTTCTTGATAAAAATCTGGATTTTCCGCTAGCATACTTAGACATCTCTCGCTATTTTGATAAGATTTGGTACAAGGGGCTCTTAGCAAAGTGTGAATATCAATGCGGTATAAAAGGAAACATTTATGCTGGCTAAAATCATATTTGAGTAACAGAACACATAATGTAACCTTCAACAACACCACATCCACAACACTAACAATAAACGCCGGCTGTCCACATGCAGGGTTCGGTGTTGGGACCTTTGCTTGCACTAATTTACTTACATGATTTAGATGGTTTGACCGGAAATGATTTATTTTTCTTTGCCGATGATACGACACTATTTGAGACCCATATCCAAAACTCTTTAGAGGCAGAAGCCTGTCTTCAACGAGATCTAGATAGAATAAAACTGTTTGGAGACAAGTGGACCATAACGTTCAACTCAGCAAAAACTACGCAACAAACCTTCACTAATAAATTAGTAAAACATCTACCATCGCTCAGGTTTGGAGATGAGGCAAATCACTGGAAGCAAATAATAAACATTGGGTTCAAATATACCTAACGATCTTAAATTCCATTGCCACATCCAAGAAATCATAAAAAGCAAATGCAGTATAGGGACCACTGTAACCGATAACCAAATATATTCCCAGGCAAATATTACAGCACATTGATATAGCGTTTACATCCGACCATTATTCGATTACAGTGATGTTGTAAATAATGTGCACTTAACATTACCGACTCGCTGAGCTAATAAAAATTCAGAACAGGGCGGCGCGATTAATAACAGGAGCTTTCCGTAGCACTTCAACAAGAACACTATCAAATGAACTAGTGTGAACAACACTGCAAACAAGAAGAGAGATTAACAGTTTAATTATGTTGTATAAAATCAACCAACATGCAGATCACTACCTTCAAGATGTCATTCCATTAACACGACAATAAACCACATCACGCCAGCTGAAGAATGCAAATAACATAACACTACTACCGAACCGACTTAGTTCCTTCATGAATTATTTTTTTCCACACGCATTATCCGGCGATGGAAAAAAACACATAACAAAACCCCCATTATGCTTCAGTTTTGGAAATAAAGTAAATAACATTTTTCATACCAGGCTCAGGCTTGGTATGTCCAGTCTAAATGTACATCTATTTAAAATACATTCAACTCAGACCAACAATCCGAATTGCAACTGTGCACCAGATCTTGCAAAAAAAATCAATATTTCTTCTGTTTCTGTCCTCATTACAACCTCATAAGAACTGAGCTGGAAATATCATTAACGAGCTTAATTGCTAACTACAACCAACTAAACATCAATAAAAATTAGATATAATTGTGTACGGACAAAATCTGTAAAACGATGCTGGTCTGGCTGTGGCTAACGCTGTCCAGGTATATATCTATAAGGAGAACGAGGCGCTTTAACACGCGAAACACATATCCTGCATCCTTGTTGCACCATCATGAGGTAGTGCGTTATGTATAGACTTAGGGCGTTTTACTTTTGCAAAGGTTTTCAGGATAAGCCCGTCAACAGTTTTTTTTCTCCATTATTTGATCCATTTGAAGACGATTGACACCAATTTTATTGCAATTGTTCACATTTCAAACTGGCCCGAAGCGTCTGAACATTCCATGTTTTCAGTTCATTTTGCAGTGTTACACCCATGTTAGCGTTGCAGTCTCCAATGCTACAACCCATATATAATAAATAGACGTTGCATTGCTTCCAGAAGTCATTAATCATAATATTTTCCGATGAAAAGCATCAAAGCCACTCTAAATGTTATATTTTGTCTCAATTTGTTGTTCGGTGGGTCTCTAGCCTTAGTTAACACGTCATGATAGGCGTAATTCATATTGATCACCTTGCATCTTCGCCGCCAAGATCCTTCTTCGAGATGACGTTCGTGATGCAAATGCTAGAAAACACGAAAATTACGGTACATACACATTCAACAACCACTAATTCAACTCCAACCATTACTTTATCTTTCTCACACAAAAAAATTGAATATCTCGTACAGTTAAACAATCACTAATACTATAGCTTTGCATTTTATATCAGTAAGTTCATGCGATCCAGTAGCGAGGGACTATTAAGCCATGTACATTTGAAGATTAATTTCTTAAGATATTTCGGATCCCACTCAAACATCCTGCTATCAACATGGGCAATGACTTCCTGCACAGCGAAGTCCAGACCTGATGTCTGCTTAGTGCTACTTTAGTCAGCTCCGGCATCTGTGACCTTTGTCGCTCTCCCGCCTGCAGAACCCACTGAAACTAGCCTCGCCTTTAACAACACTTGCGGAACTTCTTGAGCTTGCTGATGTTCTGTTTAGCGACGCCATTGGTCATTTTGATTGAGCCCATAAATGTGTCTGGAGTGCAAGAGTCCTCGCACTCGGGTCACTGTTTTGCGTGAGTTGTCAGCCATGTGTGATTAGGGAACCAGCGGTAGTGAGCTCGAACACGATGGCTCTTCGATAGGTCCGCCAGGCTGTTTGCTTCATCTGGGACCATAGTATATACTTTGGGACGTATTCTTTTGTTTGAGAACAGGGATTGGTCAGCATAGTTTGACACTGATCTGGGCCTTCTATTCCCGAGAGACTTGGTCGATGAACAAACTGAATTCAACGATAAGTGGCCATGGGTACCATAGATGCCGTTACTGCATAATAATATACGCGTTTTCAGGTCAACTGAAGTACGCTGAGGGACTGGTTCAGAGACGTTTCCGAATGACTCCTGATGCTGAATGACAGCGGGTGGCTTATACAAGCACCCAGAAATCGCTGCAGAGGCTAACGACCGCCAGCTGTACGGCACTCTGAACGCGTACAGGCGTATGGTCCGTGGGGAGGCAAACATTATCAGTTTGAAAAAGGTTATTACGGCTACTAGTCTACAATAAACGACTAACAACCGTAATAATCTTATTTTAATGCGCCTATAGTACCTACCTGAGACAACTATGACTAGGCGCAAAGGTCGTGTTTAGTTTGGTCAGCGACAAAGTCTCTCGGGAATAGAAGGCATAGATAAGCGCTGAACTATACCGACTACTCCCTGTTCCCAAGCAGAATAATGCAACCCACGTACTACGGCCCTGGATGAAACCACCAGGCTAGCGGACCTAATTGGAGAGCCATAGTGTTCGAGCTCACTACCACCAGTCACTTTAAGCTCGCAGTCGGAACTCCCCAAAGAAATGACCCGAGTGCGAGGACTCTTGCACTCCAGACACATTTGTGCGCTCATTCAAAGTGACTGACCAATGATGTCGCTCCATGCTCAAAAAGTTACGCAAGTGTTGTAAAGACGAGGTCAGTTTCAGTGGCTCCAGTAGGCAGAAGAGCGTCAAAGATCACAGATGCCGGAGCTGACTCGGGCTGCACTGAGCAGATATTAGGTCGGGACTCCGCCGTGCAGGACGCCATTGCTTGTGTTGATGGCAACATGTCCTAATTGGATGGGAAATAACCTCGAAATCCATATTCCAATGGGTATTCATTGATAGTACCATGCTACTGGATCGGATATAGACACTTACCGAGGTAGGATGAGAAGAAATAACATTATGTAGTGGGTTTTAAACTGAGATGCAGTGCGAAATATTCATTTTTTGTGAGAGCGATGAACTAATGGTTGAAGTTGAATGAGTGGTTGCTGAATGTACCTGTACTGTAATTTTAGTGTTTTCTAGCATTTGCATCACGCATGTCATCTCGAAGAAGGATCTTAGCGGCGAAGTAGCAAAAGTGATGAATATGAATGACACTTAGCATGACGTGTTAACTAAGGCACCGAGCAACAAATTGAGGAAACAAATTTATTTAGAGTGGCTCTGATACTTTTCATAGGAAAATATGATGAAAAATGATCTCTGGAAGCAATGCAACGTCCATTATAATGAGTTGTAGCATTGGAGACTGCAACGCCAATATGGGTGTAACACTGCAAAATGGACTGAAAACATGGAATGTTCAGACGCTTTGGGTCAGTTTTTAAGTGTGAATAATTGCAATAAACTTGGTGTCAATCGTCTTCAAATGGATAAAATAATGGAAACAATTTGTTGATGGGCTGATCCTGATTTTTTCCAAAAGTGAAACACCAAGTCAGAGAGCCTGTAAGGCAGCACCGAACTTCCATTTTCAATAGCTCCAACCCAGTCCTTCACGCGGACGGGAACTGTAGCGAATTACTGTGTTTCCAGGAGCGTTCCAGGGATACTGGTCCGCCGATGTTGTGATGCACCACACGACCGTGGCCGGTAATTGCTGTCATATCCAGACAATGGTCGCGGTAACCAGTAGCCCGACGGCACAGCAGCGACACAATCTCTGGGAAGGGCACCTCATCATGCAGATCGACGGCCACAAAACAGACATTGAAGTTTTTCCTTCCTTGTGGTGTATCGACCCCCGAGAAACAGTGCACCACACTGACGGGGGATGGGACGGACCAAGCCAAACAAAACAGACGGGAAGCATAATCATGCTGAACCTCTTACAGTTATGTCATGGGTTTAAATAACACAATAATATATGGAGGGACGTAGATCGATGTGTTATGATAGTAATAGTTCCTCATAATCCTAAATTTCAATCTCATCAGATATGGTTATTATTTCAATTAATGTGAATACTTATTCTTCAAATGCCGACAATATAAAATACAATGCGAGCTCACAAGAGGGAAATGCCCGGTCGCTCTAGACAGACTGTGGATCTAAGCTCCGACGTAAAAGCATATTTCCACCCATTCACTGGCAGATCCAGAACGTCGGTCTCTGGCGCTGTGGGGGGCATACATCCCCCCCCAAAAAAAAGTTTGACAAAGCTCAGAAGGCTCATCGGATTTCGCTCCCTTATCCATTGCTAAACGTCTTAAAACAAACTTTCTATAACAAAAGTTGCTTAGATTTGCTTCTAGATCGGAAAATGTGCAAATTTTTGGCGATTTCAGGCAGTTTGGGGGCTGGGAACATTAACCCTAAATGACCCCCACCCTGGATCCGCCAGCGCACCCTTTTACGATAGCATCTGCTCACCGTCGAAAGTTCTAATACAACTTAAGAAGTGACCTACATTTCTGTTGTTTGACATCAGCCAGCCTTAACAATAAAAATTGCCGCAGCGTGCAAAGCGGTCAGCGCGCTAAATTCGCTGATGTCAGCTGATGATTTCACGAGTTATCTCAATGTTTTTTGCTTTAAGCGGTCTGCCGCTGCAGTAGTCGTATCACGGCGGTAGAGACAGCCTAGCTCCCTATACTGTGCCGCAACACACCACTGCACTGCGGCACGGCCTGCCTTCCAGTGTACGGCCGGCAGAGGAAAGATCCACGGCTCGATTGCTTCAAAACTTAGACGTGCTTACATGTTGCTTATTGCTTAAACATTGAAAACGCATGTTTCATTAAATAATATGTTATCGTGAAAAAGGACAAAGGATAAATTGTTTTATGTCAATAGCATTATAGTACCGACTTCCGCCACAATATACGGAATTACGGCCCCGAACTGCGGCACTGAATTACCAGTTTCTTTGTTTAGAACTTCTTACCAATCAAACAGAAAGGAAGTCCGGGGTCATTTAACCGTTTTTTTTAGAAGACGATGTATTTTACAATAGGGTCATTTAACTGTTCTTTTTAAGACGATGTATTTTACAATCATTATCACATTTGATCACCTGCTCAATGCTAAAAGGTGTCGCATGTATTTATTATTCCGGTTTGTTAAGCACATTATGATAGGCTAGTTAGTTTGAATAACAAACACTCTTTGCTAAAAGTTTGATTTGCATTAGTAAGTTGTTTTATTACTTAGCCCTCGTCATGGCACCACCCCCCTTGTTTTTTCCGTGCATAACTCGAGAAAACCGGGACCGGGAGAAAACAGAGACCGGGAGGCCGCCGCGGCCGGCGGGTACTGACCTTGACCTGCTGCATCTTGATGCGGAGCACCTCCTCCTCGGACTTTGAGGACTTCTGCTGGAGCAGGGTGCGCTCTTCCTCGGCGATGTGAGACTTCTCCGAGAGCAGCTCGGCAGTCTCCTCCGAGCGTTGCTGGTGACACAAAGGGAGGATGAGTGGGTCAGGGGGGTGGCAGTGCTGCAACATCCGGCCATATCGACAGCTAGCAACTAGGAACACCCAGAAGGAACTTGGACAGAAAGAAACGCGACAGTTGGGTCTAACAACCGGCCAGTATACACAGGAGACAGCACTACAAAGGGCAGGTCGGTGGTGGTGTGGTGTGGTGTGGTGTGGTGTGGTGAGGTGAGGTGAGGTGAGGTGAGGTGAGGTGAGGTGAGGTGAGGTGAGGTGAGGTGAGGTGAGGTGAGGGGGGATGGGAACGTCAGACACGTCCTCCACCACAGCTCCTCTCCTCCAGTGCTCACCAGGGCCTCCTGCGCCAGCCGGATCTCGTCCTGATACTGTAGCAGCCGCTGCTCCAGGTCCGACTTCTGCCGCTCCGACTCCAGCCGCAGCTGCTTCTCTCGCTCCAGCTTCTCACGCTCCACGTGCCGTCTGGGGGCGCACACACACACACAGGAACGGGTCAGGTCACGAGCGGGGAAATACCAAGGGAAACACCAGAGTCACTCACAGACCCGGACGCTGTCGCGGCACGCATCACACATTACACAACCGGTCATGATGGCGAGGGTGGGAGCAGGGTGAATGGGTCGCGTCACAATGACCGCTCGGCCCGTCACACCCAGGTCAGGTCAGGTCAGGTCAGGTCACGGCAGGTCACGGCAGGTCAGGTCAGGTCACGGCAGGTCAGGTCAGGTCAGGTCACGGCAGGTCAGGTCACGGCAGGTCAGGTCAGGTCAGGTCACGGCAAGTCAGGTCAGGTCAGGTCACGACAGGTCACGGCAGGGGGCGTTGTCGCACCGGACGGGACGTCCAGTGCTCTGTGTCAGCTTCCAGCGGGATGCGTGTCACATCCTGGTCAGGTGCTATCCCAGGGACAGTTCACGTCTCATGTTCGAGTCCGGCGAGGGACTTTTATGTACCATGCCAAGTCCCAGCGAGGGTCGCGCTAGGTCCCCATGTCTTCGGCTGCAGCGGCTACCACTGCGGTTAACATCCAGCCATTGCAGGACGATTTATCGAATGAACAAATTAATGCAGGATGCGGTCATATGCGGAGGCGGCTCCATTTGTTAGAGGGCGGAGCGGGCAGTCCTCCGTGGAGAGACCCCGCCGGCGACCCAGACGGAATGTTGAGCAGTGGCGCGACCCGTCCCTGGTGCGGCCCGTCCGGTGTGGCCGCCGCGACCCGGCCCTGGTGCGCCCCGTCCAGTGTGGCCGCCGCGACCCGTCCCTGGTGCGGCCCGCTCGTTAGCTGCAGCCCCGACGGCGGCGCGTATCTGTCCGACCAGCGGCCGGCAGTATACCACCGCAGACAGGCGGCCGTGGCCTCTCGTGCACGGCAACACCGCACTGAGGCACACCGGCGGCCGGCAGTATACCAGCCAAGACAGGCGGCGCCCGCCACCGGAGCTCCACCTGCGACGAATCACAATCGACGAGGCCGTGATGGGATACTGGTGGCAGGTGACGAGCAACACCGAAAACGCAGCTCCGCCTCGCCATCGATTCAATTTCCAGCGCATCGGGGGGGGGGGGGGGTGCTCCAGCGCTCATCAATTTTAATAAAGTTGGAGGCAACGGCAGCACGGCTAGACAACACGTGGAAATAGCCCAATATGTTAACATTAGCGTTGCTGGAATGAATTGCAAAAAGGAAATTGCATGAATTGACACAACTCATCTTTCACCCTCTCCGCACCTTCTCTGAAATTTTAACCCCAGGTCATCTCAGGTCAAGTCACCAGGTCTGGTCAAGTGACCCCACCTGTTGGCGGTCGTGCCACGATCAGTGTTTGAGGGATAGAAATGAAACTAAGAATTGTAAAGGATAGGATAAGGATAGAAAATAATTGTATGAGGGCATCAGTACCTGCAAATCGTATATCTCAGTTTGTTTTTACATCGGTGACCTCAGGCCAGGCCAATTACGTGACCTGCGCATAATAAGACAATCGGAAAAAATTAAACCTCTTACACATTATATCAATCCAATTTATTCGGAATGTATTCAACACAGGCCATTATCGATAACCCAAGTGGAAGTTTTGATCAGAGGTTAAGGTCATCTGAGGTCACCCGAGGGCACTTGCGTTCCTTGCCAATAACTTTTGATAGAGAAGAGCTGGAAACGTGCGGAAGGTACCAATGTGTTCGTTACGTCAAGGTGAATCGACTGCTAGGTAGGGGTTGACCTTTTCGGGTCAACACATGACTGACTTGGGGTCAAATTTTGAAGTTAACCTTTCCAGGTCATCATATATGCGTTCCGAAGCACCTCGACCAGAGAAATACGATGGTGTCAAAATTATTATCTTAGCCTTTTTAGGTCAAAAGTTATTCACGAGAAACACCTTTGGCGAGAACGAAAATTTTGGATTTGATGAACCCTTGAGCCTTAACCCTCGCCAATGTAGGAAACAAACTGCCGCGTCTCTGTGTAGGGGAGTTGATGCAATCCCCCCCCCCTGCCGAATCGCCCCTAATTGAACAAGAGCTTCGCGGTAACGACGAGCGTGTTCCTTATGACGAGACGAAGCCGAATGATACAAGACTCAAACGTTTAAGGTCCTGAGCCAATGACATCTGAGGTCAGGTCAATGACCCGAGAACATCAAATTCTGTTTTTGCCGATGGCATGACTTTTAATCAAGTCAGAGCTGTGTTCTAAAGACCACGACGTTTCTTTTGTTCCTTAGAATGCGTTTTGATGCATTCCAAGTCTCAGATGACCTTTATTACTAGTCAACGGCCAAAGGTCAACTTAGGTCATCTGAGGTCAGTGACCTCGTTTGACCTGTAATACGTCATGACTTCATTTGAGCCCGTATTTGTGAAAAAATGAATGTGAAATTCGAAATCCGCGCATAAAACATACTATGGAGCTCTGGAAATAAAAAAGCTCACCTAAGGTCACAAGAGGTCAGTGACCTCGGCTGATCAATGATCATTGAGGGGTCGTGACCTCATCGGGGACCATGGAGATCACATGGCAACACCTGTTTGTATACTCCTGAACATAACACATCAGGAAGCGCGCGAGTTATAAGCAACGATATGCCACGGAACGTCATTTGCGCTTGACATGACCTTGATAAAAAGG
>JARFNZ010138258.1:0-10685 GCA_031763405.1 Balanus nubilus
AGCTGCGCCCTTGCTCGAGCCGCGTATAATTGTTTTATGCGCTGCTAGGAAGCAAACAAATGGGAAAAATGCATGCTTCTGTAGATATTGTTCCCTAGCACGCAGTTAGATAACCGGAGATAATAGATAGGGCCGGAGTCGGAGTGAAGTCGGAGTCGGAGTCGGAGTCGATGCAATTTTTCCGACTCCGCAGCTCTGGTGCCACGGCAGCTCACTGCAGGTGGCGCGTGCCGCGTCATGGGTGTCAGAAATACCTCACTCTCAAGAACTATGCAACGGCTATTGCGTTTAAATTTGGTGTGTGTGTTTAGGGACCAATTAGTGATGAGTTTTAGATAAGTCCGGGGTGGGGTGCATCAGCACGTGCGCCCGTGCACACCCTTTTTCCATATCTCGGGAACGGCTGGACGGATTGTGTTGAAATTTGGTTTGTGGCTAGGGACTGGAGGTGTCCTTTTTTTACCCACCTACCCACGAGACGTGGGTAGTAACTACCCACGTGGGTAGTTGCGGGTAGTATAAGTACTCATTCAGCTGCGGCGGGCAATTGGCGGGTAGTAAAACGTAAAAATGTAATGTACCAAAAGCGGAGAATGGCTTTCTGAGCGATATGCAGTACCAATATTGTTTCAATTTCCATGGCCACCGACCGCAGGCCATCCCGGTCAGGAGCAAAAAGCGAACGACGAAGCGACTCGAGCCCGGGTTCTCACTACCGGGAAACTCAGCGCTCCCCCTACTGAACTTCAGGGACGGGACACAGGTTAGAAGCCAAAAGAGCTGGAAGCAAGCAAATGTCGCTTTGAATGTCTTTCAAACTGTAGCCAATGGGTGCAGAAAGCTTGGGTGCAGTTCCTATGACTATACTATAGGTATACTCAAAATGTTATACTTATCTGAGAAAAAGAAGCCAAGGACAAAAATGAGATGATATGCCAAGCAGTGAAAAGAGCATTTCTCGAGGTCGAAGAAGAAAGAAGGGCACCGGGCCATGACCTTCCCTAAAGGCCTTCGGGCCCATCTGGGCCCGAAGGTCTTGATGGGTCCACCCTACAAACTTTGAGTTCCCCCGCCAACTTTTTGCCTTGCCCCACCAAGTTTTGTCAGATTTAAAGTTTTTGCCTTTAAAATGATCATGGTCCACAGACGTCACGAATTACCATCAAACTTCAAGGTTTCCTGGTGTTAAAACTGTCAGTTTTCGACGAAACCGTGCAAAGCAATGAGCCAACATGACATATTACTCCCAAACTTTTCCCGAAACCTCCACCCATGAGTGGCTGCTAAACGCTCTATGTAAGTACATAAATCTGAAAACTGGAAACTGGTACGGAAGAAAACAAAAACAGAACGATGGTGGAATGAACGGTAAGATAGAGGTCGACACGGAAATCACTAACGGGCATGCGCGGCGCAATGGGAGACGCCGACGCGCCGGCTCCGACCGGCACAACGCCCCGCCATATCTGTGAAAAGTGGTCAAGTGGCGGGACCACTAATTCTTGACCGATCCGCCTGATTTTGTATGTGTGGTGCTTGTTTGCATAAATGAATGTGAAAATGCATGTGGAGCAAAGGTAATATGAATTTTGTTATGATGAGACAGTCTAGTACACACGTATGTCGAGGTAAACTTTGTCCGTACTCCATACTCTCTCACTAACCTTGGACTTCTTGGCATCCTGCCTTGCTAACACGTGGGACGGCGAGATATTATGTCTGTCATGTTATGTTCCTTTCCTTGCATACAACGGGGTACCTATTACCTAACAATTTCAAACCCCCTATGCAATCGCATTTCTTCGTGATATCGAAGTTCGTAAGAGTTCGTGAGATATCGGTTCTTACCAAGGGGACCATCGATTTGCGTCTAATCAAGCGTAAAGAACGCTTTCTATTTTTAATTGGCGAATCGGATGGGTTATATGGCCGGTTATAGCTATATAACCGACCGGTCTCATCGGTTACACAATCGAGCGCCATTTCTTGTGAGTCGCGTCGTCTGCGACAGCCTGAGCAGAGACGTGCTCCCCCCCCCCCCCCCCGCCGCCCCACACCTCCCTGCGCCCGACCCGGGCCGAGCCGAGCCGAGTCGACCCAACCTACCCTCGCTCCGTCACTGCCCGCGCTGGCCTCCGTCAGCGAGCTGTTGCTGCTGCCACTCCGTGTCAGCGAGTTGAGTTCGTCGTCTCCCTCGCAGAGGTAGAGCACGTCGTCGCTGAGCTGGCTGTCGGGCCGTGACGGCGGCTGACGGCGGCTCCGCACCGAGCGGACTCGGCGGGGAGCGCGCTCCAGAGCCCCGGAGAGCGATGCCCGCAGCCGCTCCCCCAGCCGCATCCCTGCGATGGGGAGGCTAGGCGCCGGGGGGCAGCTGTCGCAGCTGCCCAGTCAGGGTCCAGGCCAAGCTATCTCCCGCCGCCGCCCGCCGCCGCACTGGCGCTGCAGTTTATCCAAGCACAGAAGTGGCACGCAAGCACTGGTCAGGGAAACCACAACACTAAGGCAGCCCTGATCTACCCGTCACGCATGGTGAGCGGCCTGCTGCGTCGCTGGCCTCCCCGCACGCTGCACGGGTCAGCACGTGCAACGCAACACACCGCTACGCCACCCACACCACGCCACGAGACGCACTGTCTGTCCCAGCACGCCCGGCGCCGGCCGCAGTCGGCAACACTACGGCTCCAGGCGGCCTCTATCGGAGAGTCCACTGACTCTGATTGGCGGCCACTGGCCCGCCGACTACGTCACACTGTGACGTCATAGGCCGGCCGGAGCAGACCAATCAGGGCGTCCCCTGATAGACGGGCCATCTCGCTGGGGCGTACCGGAAATTCGGAGCAGAACGCGGACCGCTCAGACGGGACTCAAGAGAGATTAAATGCATTGTGGAGTGTGCACACCTGAGCCGTCAGTCACGATGGGCACCGAAAGAAATGCTCATATAATCAGCCACGCGTTCGGCAACAAGACTAATTCGCCTCTCCGACGAATTCAACGACGCAATGCAACGAATTCGTTCTCCAATGATGATTTGTCCAATTCGTCGTGATCTAACAAGCTGTGTTGCAGAACGCACCCTGGGTTGAACCGGTTTAGCACTTGTTCAGTGCATGATATACGGCCATGAGATCGATGGGAAAACAGGAAAGGAAAATAGTGGAAACACGCAAACCTGGTGACCGCTCTTGCTTTTCAGTACATCTGGCTGCTGAACGAAGGTCAAAGGCGGATCTAGCCGGGATTTTGGGAGAGGGCCAAATGGGTTTGGAGAGGGCCGAATCTCCAGATGATGTCGATTCTTTCCATGCAACGCCGTAATCGTTTTGTAATGTAAAAATCCGTTCGTCACACCCAATATGTTCGGCCGTTTGGGGAAGGACATGCCCCTCTTCCTCTGGATTCGTCCTTGACGTAGAAAGCCGCACAGCTAAAACCATGATTTTTAAAACATTTTTTTTAGTGGGCGAATCAGTCTTCCATATAAAGGCCGGAAGGTTCTAACCTGCGAGCGCGAACCGGGTTACCGAAGTTGGCGATACGACATTTTTATATGCGTCATCACAGAAAAGCCGATCATCAGAAAATAGGAAAACAGATATATCCACTTATCATCTAGAAGTACTCGCATGCTTCTAAGCACATATAGTAGCCACTTACAGGATGATAGTAAAGGATATCAAGGATATTATTAGTGGCTATCGCTAGGAGTATCCATGGGCTCCGCTACGGGAAGGGATAAGACGTGTCCCCTCAACTTTTTATCGTTTTAGCAATACGCCTATCGGCGTTGCATGGAAAGAATCGAATCCAGAAGGTCTTCGTCAGCCCAAGCATCCGAAGCGTGGCGGAGTCCCTGCGTTTGTCAGTCGAGTGACGAATTAACCCTGCTCCTCTGGAATGCCGAGTCGCTCTCCTTGACCTCCGAGGCGGACCTTCCTTGTATTCGTAATCCACCGGCCAGAGAGCGTAACCTTGCCTTGAGGCACGGATTGGCGTGGTTCCCCACCCACCACACCCACACTTCAGACATGAGTGGCCTTGAAGACTCGAAACCGTTCGTGTTATGGGATACCGGATACCCACGTGGGCCAGGGAAACCCCACCGGTGCTCAGTGAACAAACGGCTGCGGGATAGAAGCCAGCCTACTACTCATAGCCCTGGCCACCCGTACATGCAGTGTCACCGGGTAGTGCGTCGTTGCTCCCTTGGTTACCATGAGCGGGTCGTGCGCCACTGTCAAGGTCAGCGTATCGACCGGGCGATATCGACCGAGCGATATCGCTCTATCGACCGGCTGCGGCCCATCAATGGTCGCTGGTGAAGCCGGCATACAGCGCGCGAACAATACAACGGAGCGATGTTAAAGTCGTACCTACAGGTGTGCCCCGCCTGCGGACTGGAGCCAATCCGTCCAAAGCACTATCCGGCAAGAGTACTGTGCGTTGAGTAGACACGTCAGTGCCCACTTGAATGGATACGTCAGAGTCCACTTGAATGGACACGTCAGTGTCCACTTGAATGGACACGTCAGTATTCATTCAACGCCTCCCGTACAACGCCGTGTGAATGGACAGAGTGCAGTATGTAATACAGGTCTACAGGGCATGGCTAGCCCCACGGACGGCTGTACCCCACAGCTAACGGGAAGGGGTGAGATTTAAAACTCTAGATCACGGCTGTGGTCACGGCTACGGCTACATGGTCTACCCTGGGGATTTTTGTATTGTTTAATTGTTAAGCCGCACTCCGGGGGGGGGGGGGGGCGCCGAAACGGCCCCTCCCCTTTTTCTAATATCTCCCAAATAACGCTAGCACCGTCACAATACTTTGCAGGCCCCTTTCCACATCAATTCCGCACATACTGGCCAAAGGAAAATAATGAGGTCATGATAGGTCATCTGGAAATGAAGTCAGAGTGACGTCATGTTTTCCCATTTTAGGCCCAAAATAGTGGTTTGCGGGAAACGCAGTCAGTCGCAAAGTTTTAATAAACAAGTCAATTGATTCGTATCACAAGGCAGCGAATAGATTGGGCTATCAAACTCTCTTCTTTGATTTTGAATTTGGAAAAATTTGAAAATTGGCCAAACTGAGAATTTGATTTTTTTTCTATCATTTCCAAAATGTTCAAAATTGTCAAAAAGCGGAATATATGTTATAGACCACCTCGATGAATATGTGTACCAAATTTGAAGTCAACAGCCTCAAAAATGACGGAATAATGACCTTTCAAAGGCCAAAAACGGCCACTTTTCATGACATGTCTACGAATTCCGATGATTTTCCATATTTTCATTTTCTCTGATTTTAACGGGGAGAACAATATTATAGGTTCATTTTTGCGTTCTTCACTAAAAACTGATCCAAAAACATGTATTACAGATACCAATGACCAAACTAAGCAGTTTGACCTTTTTGACTTCATGGCCTCGGATGACCTTGACCTGACCTATGACTACCAAAGGCTTGGAATGGTACTTGGAAGTGTCAGACACACGATTCATGACGATTTAGTAGCTTCTTATGCGTTCAATATCGTTATTTTGTCAGGCAATCCCACCCGTCGAAAACGGGCAAAAATTGGGTCTTGGACTTGACCTGTGACGTCATCAGTGATCTTAGGAACAAATTTATCATGCTATTCTGAAAGTTTATCTACAGGGCTATCGAATGCCGTTTGATTTTTGAAAATCGTCTCGGTAGTTTGGGAGATCGTAGGGGGAGGGCCGAAACGCACCCCCCCCCCCCCCCAGCGGCGGGCAGGGGTCAGAATAGCCCATAGGGGCACGGACATACCAATCATGGTTAAAGTAAGCATTGGTATGTTGCCCTAACCCGCGAGCGCCTCGCTGGGGTGTCCAGCCGAACGCGCCCCGCTGGGAAGGGGGTAAATTGTAACCCCCTCGTATCTCCCGAACCAAGGGTCCCAGCGGGACACGCAAGGCGGCAAACGAAAGCTCTCGTTCTATCATATCATCCTAAATCAACTACAATATTTTCTTAACAAGATCAAATATCAGGTCAAGGTCAGGTCAAAGGTCGAAACCACCTGTTTCGATTTATTGACTGCAGAGACCAGACAATCAACATCAGCGAGTCCAAACTCAACCAAAATACTTCCCAATTATTACAGGAAGGCACTGCTAGAGTATGAGTCTCATACTAAGTATAGATCAAGGTCAAGGTCAGGTCACAAAAGGTCACTACGTGCAAAAGTTACATAAATGCCGTGTGACACATGTTCTATGGGTCGCTTCAGGCATATAATTCGATGGTAACGGTCATTTTACTATCAGACATTTTTTTATGTGAAGGTCACGCCAAGTTCAGGTCAAAAAGGTCAAATTTGTAAACTCATATTTTTAGTGAAAAACACACATCCAATGGTTTCATTTGTTTTTACGTAAGTGGCATACACAAGCCAAAAAACGCAATTGAAAAATGACGTCATCAGATTGTACACTAATTGGAGCATTTAAGGGTCAAAAATAAAGATATTGATTCGAAATTTGGTATAGCAGTTGCTCACATGTGTAGTTCTATCACATAAACCGATTTAACAACTTCAAAATTTGGGATTTTGAGGCCATTTTTCTAAAATAATATGATTTGTTTCATTTCTGAGGTCCAAAATAAAATATTAGAAAAATCCGTGATAGTCATTTTGAAGGAAATGTCATTTTCTTTCTTTTGATTTTGTTTTCGTTTTTTTCTTCAAAGTTCGATGTTTTATGTACAATCAATCATTTACCGATTTTGACCGAAAATGGCCTGACATGACGTCACTAAAACGTAATTTTCTCACACACTTTCAAGTCGATTTTTGTCGAAACATGCTAAGAGGACGTTAAATTAATGTCAGATAAGGTACCAAAAGTTTCACGTCGATCACGTTTCCACATCGTTTTGAAGCTATTGCGAAAATCTGGAGGGGGGTAAATTTACCCCTTAGCATAGCGCAGCTAACAATGACAGTTAAGATAATGTGATGTAACGATTGTGATTTTCGGGCTCCATGTTACCATAATCGTCAAAGACATAAAATATATAAAAATTGCCAAAAAGATCCACGGATGATTATAGGTAGGTGCTACCATTCAGAGCAACTCCACTATCATTGAGGTTGGCCACCTCACTTTTTCCGAAGTACAATTACACTTTACATCTGTCAGCTGTGTGCAGCCTGACACTGATTGCTAACTGACAGAATTGGTTGGGGAATTTACAGGGAAGAAGGTGTCCATGACGTATTTATGCTACCTTATAAACATTAGGAGCGTTTAACCACTGCACACATAAGTTACATGCACATTTGGGAATGGAAATCACACCCCTGGTTCCAGCCATCCCTATATGAATCCTTATCTAGTTTGCCTCGCCACGCATGTTGATAAACTTGCTTTGGAACGAAGTACCCCTTGGTGCAATAACTAAAACAAGTTCAGATAGGTATGAACCTACAAAAAAGTTAGCTGCCCACCACCTGTTTGACCGCTTTGCTGTGCTGTCTGCCACATGTTGCAAGTTTGGAAACAAAGGTCGTGTTCTTGGTCGTCTCATATTCAGACTTTGTGTATGGCGTCTCGGGGTATTGGAGACAAAGGCTATGGCGAAGTTCCCGTTCCCCATCCCCCCTGTCGCTGATTGGTCAATTTCCGTTCTTCTCTTCCATCCTCGATATTGATCAGTGCCATAAAGAACACAAACATTTGTGTGCATATCCCTACGTTGAATTTGTGACAAGTGCGGGTGCACATCTGCAAAATAAGTTGAAATTCCCTTTTAAGCACAAAGGAAAACATTAACAAAGGGAAAGCATCACTAAGTTGGTAGCTGGACTGGGCTTACGCATTGCGCAGATGTCTCTAAAATGCAGTTTTTGACGATTTCCATAATGATGAAGCTGTTGAAGTATGTAGCTGTTAACCCGCCATTGACTGGGGTCTCAGCCGAACACCATTGACTGGGGGAGGGGGGGGGGACGAAGCGAAAAGTCCCCCCATATTATCTGCGGAACCAGTGATTGCAGCGAGACGCGCAAGACGGCATTCGAAAGCTCTCTAACAGAGGCATCTAAAGCATACGCGAAATTACTAAATTGAGGTCACGTATCGGTCAAGGTTAGGTCAAATGTCAAAATAAGGAATTTCGGGTTGCGGCCCGTGGAGAGCGCACAATGTGCAGCTCGGGGCCCAAACTGCGCCAAAGTACCCCCAATGTTAGGTGACGGAATTTTTAGTGAAGTCTTCATTCTAAGTAAGGATCAAGGTCAAGGTCAGGTCACAAAAGATAACTTTTTTAATTGTATTTTTTCACTGAACCATGACGCTATTCTAGCGCTATGCACGCAAACAGCACCAACAAAAGCGCAGTGGGCGCAGCGTACCCCTTCACACCGATCTAACGTCATACGCCAGCCAAATGAACTTAAACACTAAGCAGCGCCACCAAATGATCATTTAAAGGCAGGCTCACCAGCGGCAGACAAACTCTTTGTACATGTTACATTTGGATCAATATACCCAAAAGATCAATAACCACAACCAAAACCATACAAAAGATCAATATACCCAAAAGCTATAGATGGCACATGTGACACATGTTTTAAGGGTCTTTTTAGACGTAGAATTCGATGGTGACGTTTGTTTTGCCATCTGAAGACAATTAAGTGAAGGTTATAACAAGGTCAGGTCAAGGTCAGATCAAATAAGGTCAAATTTTGAAATAAGTATTTTTCAATTCAAGACAAATATTTCTGTAAAAGAATAAGGTCAGAAATCCAGCGGTTTCATTTTTATTCGTAAGTGGTCTATAAATCCCAAAAATCGGAAGTCAAAAAATGACGTCATCAGTTTCCCCATGTATGTAGAGTCATTACTCCGTAAAAAATAAAGATATTGCTTTGAAATTTGGTTTGGAGATAGGTCATGCCTAATTCTCTGAGATGTGTTCCATTTTTGGTATTATCTTCCGAGCTTTAGTTTATGTGGCCATTTCGTAAAAACATATTTTCGAGGGGGACAAAATTCAAAACTTCCCAAATCCATTACAGGCATTTTGAAGTGTTCGTCATTTGACGTTATGTCGCGTTTTATTTCTAATTAGTATCAAAACTGGACTTTGGGCAAATTTTCAAACATTTAGAACTTTTCGGCCAAAATTGGGGTGTAGTGATGTCACAAGAGACGATATACCTCAAAAGTTTTCCGAAGAAATTGGTTCATTTTTTATCAGACGATGTCAAATTGATGTACATACGAGAATGTATGACAAGATTCGCGTCGTTAACACAATCCTTTCTTGAGTTATTCAAAATATTATACAAGGGGCACTTTTTGCCCCCACCCCCCAAGTCAATTGCGGGCTAGGCTTTCGCAAACAAACATCACAACTGGTGAAGAAGAAAATGGATCGTGAAGTTCTTGGCGATCTAATCACGGCCGTATCTGTTTCAAAGACGGGTACCGAAAAACTACGTGCACATGTTTTGTCCGTTTGTTTGTTGATTGGTTCTTATAAGGCGCTTGGAGTTCTAGCTCATTCTGCGCTCATTGTTCTAGACGTTTTTGCTTTTATTTGTGGGTAATTCTTCAAGATATGTGCGCAACTTTATTATCTGACCCATGAAGATTCTGTATTTGCATCTTCAACCCATGGAAGCCGATCAAGCCAGGCTAGAAAGCCTCGTCATTGTCCCTGTTGTCCATTGTTTAGATACCCAAGTCTCCAGAAAGTTCTGTGTCGGTGTGGGGGGGGGGGGGGGTAAGGAGTTGCATTTTATATTAAATCTGTTACAGGCTGAAACACCAGGTGACGTTGCAAGCTGTGCTCCGGCAGACTGGGCAATTCTTCTGGTTGTTTTGGCGCCTCTGGTGTTCTGACATTGCTTTGTTGATACTTTTAATTTAAGATATTGCTATTTTTGTAAAGTAGGAATGGATTAAGTACAAAAACTAGCAATTCCATAATTTAAACAACCGGTTTTATATTTGATACATACTAACCGGTGATAAAAACTGACAATTGATGTATTTGGTAATGACTTGGATTTTTTTTTTGCATTTTAAATGACAAAAAAAACACGCTTCTAAATACATCAGGCAAAACTGATCCATTATCACGTATATCTTCAATTAAGAATCAAATGTCGACCTTCATTGACCTGACGGCTGACACTGACCCAATCATGACACATAATTCATCTAAATGATGCCACATCGAATACCTAATTCGCCACTATCAAATTATATGTATCACACAGTCCAGAAAAACGTGTCACATGACTATTGACTAACATATCACTTTTGTTTTAAGTGACCTTTTGTAACCTGCCTTTTTACCTTGACCTGTGCATAATGGGCATGAGACTCTGATAGGCAGATGTATGTATGTATGCACCTTCATCGTACATTTGAAAGCATTTCGGCTGATTTTGGACCCGGAGTTGTTGATTGTATGTTGCGTACACCACATAATGCGAAAACGCAGGGCTATGAGCTCTGACCTAACGTTGAACTACCATATGACCTTAACCCGCGCCCTGCTGGGGGGTGTTTGAACACCCCCCCTCCGGTTTTTCAAAGATAGCTCAAAAACGGCGGCGCTACGCGCCGCCGTTTTTGGTATACCATATCCTACATCCTTTCCGCACCTTTTGTCAAAATTTTAGCCAAAGGTCATCAAA